>PVIJ01022736.1:0-15653 GCA_004024925.1 Scalopus aquaticus
GTGCTTTGTCCTAGACAGCAAGGGAGCTGCTGCCTGGATCTCATACCCTCAGTGTTACCTGGGACACTGTCAAGTTCAGCCTTGAACTAGCTCTGGATCTGATTCTCCAGTCAAGCTGGTAAGGGTTCCAGTTGCTAGTTGCTATCCAAATTGAATGAATTTTGAGCTCCGATGGACTCTTTCCCCACATTTACTCTACTGTGCCCCCTGTATCACAGCTTGGTATTTTTCCAAGCACTTCATTCTTGGGGAAATGTGATCACCACAATGCCCTGTGTTCCAGAGAGTCATCGCCATCAGACCATTAGAAATATCCAAAATCTCCTGTCACTTGCCAGGTAACGCTACTTTTTTTTTAAGATTTATTTATTTATGCATACAAGCTGGGGTACAGGCCAGAGGTGTGGGGTGGTGAGAGGATTCACCAGACAGAGTGGGGAGCAGAACAGGCAGTTCTACTGAAATACACTGCTGAGGGGAGCAGCGGGGAGAAGGAGAGGTCTGCTGCGCCATGTGGGAAGCTCCCTCGCCGGGGACGAACTCATGCTGCAGTGGCTCTGGATAGCTTCATAGTGCTGCGCTTAACTTGTTGCACCACCACGGAGGCACATAACTCTACTATTTCCATGCATATTATTTTCTTAATGAGATTTCTTAAAAGGTAGTGTATGCAAACATTAAATGCTACTGTGACTAGACAGGTTCTAGAATCAACCTACTTTTCTATAAATCTGGTTCTGCCATCTATCAATTATATGTCCAGGGGCAAGATATTTTGCCTATCTGTTACTCCATTTCCTTATCTTAAAAATTATAGTGTGCTAATAAAGGTTTATAGGAAGGTTATTATGGAGTTAACTGAGTTGATTTAAAAAACACCTCCTAGAACAAAGTAAGGAGTTAGTAAATGTCATCATGATACTTTACATCCTACTAATATCCACATCTATTCTACTAGCTGTGATTTTGGATCTTACTTCCAGAATTTAATATAAATCTTTCTCATTAATTCTTCCCAAGTAGGACTCCCTATAATGATTCTTTGTTATTATTATCATTTCACTGTTGTGTATTCCCTGTAAAATTCCCACCACCAATAAGCCCCTGAACCATCACCATAGTCCTTTGTGCTCTTGTCTCCCCCATTTTAATCCCTCTTTCTCCCCCTCCCTCACAGAATGTCTCTTATATATGGTTACTTACTAGTTAAACAACCCAACCCAAATGCCCCAAAATAGATGACTGGGTCAAGAAGATGTGGTATATATATACAATGGAATACTAATCAGCAGTAAAAAAGATAAACTCATGCCATTCGCAGCATCATAGATGGAACTAGAAGGGATCATGCTCAGCGACATAAGTCTAAGTCAGAAGGAAAAAAAAATATTGAATGGTTTCACTTACAGAAGGAATACAGGGAAACCAAATAAGGGATCTGAGGAACAAATAACAACAACAACAAAAATAATACAGATAATGATAATAATAATAATAAAAAAAAAGACTAGCAATGACTCTTACTCAGTTCAAGAAAACAAATTCACTTCCCTACTCCAAATTACCCTGCAAATCCTCACAGGAAGTAAGAGCAGAACATGTGATTAGAGGGGAAGTAAGAGAAGTTCTACTGAGACCCTGTATACAAATGATGTTCTGAGCAAAGGAAACACAAAGCACCCACCAGGGGGCGCGCACCCTGTATCTATCCATGGGTTGTGTCCAGCTCAGAGAAGATTCTTAAAGAGGCCAAGTCAAAAGGTACTAAAATCAGCCTGTTTCCAACTCTGAGGTGGAATTTTGTTTTTTGATGCTACTTGCAAGGGCATCAAAACAATGCTGTAGCCTAAAGTCACCTACAAAGATTAAGAGAGATGTTACAATAATGTAAAATGCCACACTCCATGTAACACTGTTACCTATATAGCTAGTCATACCTATAGTTTAACAACCATCCTCTATATTCCCCTCTAACATCACCCCAACACAATTCCCTACACATACCCACAGGCACATCCAAATCTACTCACAGACCATGCCACACCACATGAAAATATGTCTATCCTCACATAAGTCATTTCTAAATTATATTTACGTCTGTGTTTTGTTTGCTGTAAACTATGATATTTAAAAACTACTAAAATTGGTGATTCTTTCTCTTTGACAAAGAAATTGTGAGCTGCTTTTGTTCTAAATAGAACCAAATCATGCCGTGGTGAACTTAATAAATATAATCTTGATACTTGACTCTTTCCTCAGTCATTTGCATTCCCTAAATCAAGTTCAGCAAGTTCTCCTGATTATTTATAAGATACACTCTACTAATAAGATATATACACCTGTGGGCTTTTGCCCAGATGGCAAAAATAAAAAGAAGCTTTAAAAAAAGTAGATTAGGAAGAAGTGATCACTTTGTCACCAATAAATATTTATTAAAGACAAGTATTTTATGAAACTTAGAAAATTAAACTAGCTCCTGCTTTAGGGGGGCTTAATAAATCTTTGTAGGAATGTATGGATTGAAATGCTTTATAATCTTATTTCATTAATATAATTACCATTCAAAATTAAGTTACAAGAGTATCTCAATTTGTTGCTCATGGATCTGATCTCTCTTAGTTTAAAATTACATTATACTTAGGAAAACTTCAAACTATCAGGTTATCTTGTTTGGCAGATTGCTAGATTAATTATTTAATTCACTGAAATATCTATTACCATTTTGAAAAGAATTGACTGTAATGAATTAGAGAGCTAATCTCAACAATTTATCACTCAAATGAGGTCATCACACTTAGCAGAATATTCAAGACTACCAGCCCATTGCTAACATTTCCTTTATATAAAAAGTATATTTCCTGTACTATGTTTTATGGTATTTTTAATATATTTTAAGATATACTAAAGAGCTGTTCTATTAAGATAAAATTATTTATAATTAGTTTTCTGTACTTTAATTGTATAAAGTTATTAAAATCTTGACAATTGTATGATACATTGATAATAAAGAAAAGCAACATAACCATCCTTTAAAGTTTTAATTACTAATTAGAAAATGTAGAAACAATCACAAGCCAGGTATTTTTTTGTTCACTGCAACTCTATATCAAGAAAAGTAACAACGGCAAGTGTTAATATATTTTTAGCTCATAGTGGATATATTTAACTGAACTTTATTGACTTTTTAAATTCACAAATACTGACGTATATACAACTTAGAATTACTTTTGTGAATCTAAGAGATTTATGTGTATAAATTAGGAGAATAAATCATTAAATGGCATGTTACCAAAGCATTATAATGAAGGGGAAATAATAAGACAAATAATAATATAAAAAAGGGCCATTCTTGATTTCAGTCAAAACAACATATTTCAATCCTTGTGTCTTTGGAATCTGCATTTATCCTCCAGGAGGTTAGCTTGTTCTAGCAATCTATTCCCAAGATCATACATTATTTTCTGATATATTTTTTTTATCATTTAAAATTTACCTATTACCATTAGAATTTTTTTTTTTTTGCAAATTCTAAATATATGCATGCACCTGAGAACCATTTGTGATAAAATGTGTGTGCAAAATCCTGCAGGGCACAGCCTTTTCGTGTTACAGCTATCATCTCTCTGTTATCCTAAGTTCTCTATAGGCACACATGCCATCTAACCCCTGGGAAAACAGACCTAAAAGTGAGTATCAGCCAGGGGTCAGGAATCTTCATACCCTGCAGAATGACCTTCAAGTTACTCTCTAAGTAAAATATAATGGAGTAAAACATTTCTATTTCTTTTCCTTGATAGTTTGTGCATTCTGTTTATAAAGAAAAAAAAAAAATGGCCCTCCCTGGTGCTGCAGTGGTTAAGCGCTGAGCTGTGGAGCTGTTGGCAGTGGTAATGCGAGTTCGACTCCCTGCCTGGGAGATTCCCACATGGCTCAGCAGACCTCTCCTGCCTCGCCCGCTGCTCCCCTCAGCAGTATATTTCTGTCCATCTGCCTGTTCTGTTCCCCACTCTGTCTCTGGTGAACACTCTCACTGCCCCATGCCTCTGCCTCTACCCCAGCTTATATGCAAAAATAAATAAATCTTAAAAAAAAGAAAAAAAAAAACTTAATGTCCTAAATTAAATATTTTTTTTCCTTCTAGAAGCATCATTCTTCTACTTTTCAATTTTAGAGGAGTCAATTATATATAAGGTATTGTAAGAGACTATATAACTTTCAAATATTTGTTTATTGCAGAGGTAATATTATACATTACCGTTCTTTTGTACTTAAGTATGGAATCATGACATGCTTGGCCAGTGAAAATATGAACCCTAATAATATTTGCTGTTTTGTATTGCAGGACATATGGGCTCTGTCTCACCTTCCCAATGTCATGATGGGAAAGAAGCAACATATGCATGGCTGGATGTGTCTATGTTCAACTAAAGCTTTATTGACAAAAAAAAACAACAAACAAACAAAAAAACCCGTAGACAAGAGTTTGTTGACTGTTGCCTTAGAAACTATTATATTAAGCTGGAAAAGAGCAACCACTTATACATTGGCAAAATACTTACAAAAAGCACTGTCTTTAGCAGTGATAGAATTCCACAAACCTACTGGAATAGCAACTTTGGAGGGACAAGAATCTTACGGAAATTTTAAGAAAAATTGTTGTCTGTTGCTTGTTTTGACTGAATTGGGCAAGATAAAGTAAAAAGAAAGATTGGCAGATGATCTAGCCTGCTTCCAAATAGATAAGGAAGCAAGTAGAGAAATTCACAACATTTCTATAACAAAGATGTGGGACAGTTGCTTTTAGACTCCATACAATAAGAATCAGGATTTTCAAAATCCTATAAAATGCCCCAGATAATGCTTCATGGTTGGTGATGTATGTACACATGTATTCATTTGATTGGATTGGAAGAATTTTAGGGTTCCAAGAGTCTTTGAGAAGTGACATTGTCACCATAATCAAAGAGCCTGAATTCTTCATATACTGCCTGGAATTCAATAGGGGGATCTTAACAGGAGACTGGCGTTGGATTTTGTTTTAGTGAGAAATGTAGGCTATCATGTTAACCATCTGATATATATATATATATATATATATATATATATATATATATATATATATATATTTTAAATCATTGATTAGATCACTGAATGAGCAAACTGAGATTAGATTGGCTGTTATGTTATTCTCCATCTGGTACTAATGCCGTTATATAAGGTCCTCACTTTGAACATGGGTGGGATCTGTGACTTATTTCTAATTAATAGAAAATGACAAAAGTGCTAGGATGTCACTCGTGTGACTACATCATGTTCTATATAAGCCATCATGCTTAGCAATATCACTCTTGCAGGTGTACATGGCAATGAAGTGAGGGTGGTCTCCAAACTAAAGCCAGCAAGAAGCCACAGCTTTCACTCCTTCAATCACATGGAAGAAATTCTGCTAACATGCTGACTGAGTTTGGCAAAGGATGGTTCCCCCATCAAACTTTCATGGGAATCGATAACTGGGTGGCCTATTGATTGTAGCCACAGTATAACCAGCTGAAACACAAGAGACAACTACCTCACTTTGAAATAATATGTGTTTTGTACTCAACATCAGAAAACCGATACAGTTTGTCTACCTTAACTACTGTAATATAAAATATTAATTAAAACAATTTAATGGAACAGATGTGAAGTACAGGAAGTGACTTGTAGAAGTGTGAGAAACTGGAATTCTAATTTTGGCACAGAGTGAACAATGGATGGTTTTCAAAAAATTCCACTTCAAGAAAAAGCTCATGTTGACACTTGATATTGCATAGAAAATAAAAATAGCAACAAGAAGTTTTAAGAACCATTGAAATATATCAATCTTCAGATTTAGGGAGAACAATGAATCCCAAAAAGTACAAATAACAGAAAATCACAACTACATCAAAGTAAAACTACTGAACAATTAAAGAAAAAAAACTTAGGAAAAAAAGACATTACTTTACAGACGGAAGACAATTACCCTGATAGTTCAATTCCAAACAACTTTGGAATGAAAGCGATAGAACAAAAACTATTTTTATTTTGCCAAGGGAAAATATTTGTTAATCTAGATTCATGCAAGCAGCTAAAATCTAAATGGAGAAAGAGTAAAATGAAAACAATTCAAAGAGAAATGTGCTAAATAAGCTTTCAGTGGGTGAATTTCAAGAAAGAAAACTTAGTTATATAAAGAGAAACAAAGAATAACAAATAAGCACACTGATAAACACGTCAACACTTCAAACAAGCTTTGATTATATGAATACCTTACATACATGATACATGCATACCTGTTTTATCAGGCTTCACTTTATTACGTTTCACAGATACTTGTGTTTTATGAATTGAAATTCTGTAGCAACTCTATTTCCAGCAAGCCTACTAACACCATTTTCCAAAAGAATGCCTTCACGTCCTGCCTTTGTATATACATTGGTTTATTAGACATACTGTGATTGCACACTAAGTGATGGCAGTATCATGTAAGATTCACTTTTATTCTCACTCCCTCAGAAACCAAAGCGTGTGCAAAGCACTTTGATATTTGCTTTCCTATGACGGTCTGGATTTGAACCCATAATATCTCGGAAGTTTGCCTACATATGAAACAACATTATTCATATGCATTTTGGGACATGACTTAGAGAGATTTATTTTTTTATTTTTTATTTTTTTTAAGGTTTATTTTTTTTTATTTTTACATACAAGCTGGGGTACAGGCCAGAGGCGTGGGGCGGCGAGAGGGTTCACCAGAGCCAGAGCAGGGAGCAGAGCAGGCAGATCAGAAATACACTGCTGAGGGGAGCAGCGGGCGAGGCAGGAGAGGTCTGCCGCGCCATGTGGGATTCTCCCCGGCCGGGCGTCGAACTCGCGTCACCGCTGCCGACAGCTCCACAGCGCAGTGCTTAACCGCTGCGCCACCGGGGAGGCCCGACTTAGAGAGATTTAAACATTTACCAATAACAGTATGCAATTTTGAATTGGGTGATGATTAAAATTTAATATTATATATTTATTTATTTTAGGGCCCCCCTGGTGGCGCAGCTCTTAAGCGCTGCGCTGTGGAGCTGTCAGCAGCAGAGATGCGAGTTTGACGCCCGGCCAGGGAGAATCCCACATGGTGCGGCAGACCTCTTCTGCCTCACCCGCTGCTCCCCTGAGCAGTGTATTTCTGATCTGCCTGTTCTGCTCCCTGTTCTGTCTCTGGTGAATCCTCTCACCACCCCATGCCTCTGGTCTGTACCCCAGTTTGTATGCATAAATAAATAAATCTTAAAAAATTATTTATTTTAAAGTATGTGGGTAGATATATTAATTTGGAAAATGTAGTATGCATAAAAATTTCAATTATAACCAATAAGATAAACAGATAGTATTTAATTAAAATAGATGCAAGGATAAATTAAAATTATATGGAAGGAGAACAATATGAGCAGAGAAAATGTAGAACTAATATTAAACATGAAAGAGAATTGAGGTAAATCTAGATATAGCAGTAATCATAATATGCATAAAAATCCTTATTAAAATAGTTTATCAAATTGATAAGAAAAAAATAAACTCTGTGTGCAAAAGACATATCTAGCCCAAGTTCATAACATCACACGTAATGATGTGATAAAAGTTTTCCCACTAAGATCTGGTAAAAGACAATTATGCTTCTATCACCATTTCTTTCCAGCACTGTATTAGATGTTCTACTTAATGTAGTAAGACAAGAAAAGGAAATCAAAGATGGTAGATAGTTTGGAAGGTTGTCTTTGTTCACATCTGATATGATCATCTGTGTAGAAAATCCAAAACAACTCACAAAAATCATTCTTGAAACTATAAGTGATTATAGCAAGACATATGGCTAATATACAAAAGTGGCTTGTTGTCATATATATATTTGTGTATGTGTGTACACATATTAGCAATAAGTAGAATCTGAAATGAAAAACAGTATAATTTACATGTTTACTACCCAAAATGAAATACTAAGTATAAATCTAATAAAACATATACAAGATCTTTATGAGGTAAATTACAAAATTCTGAGCAACAAAATTAAGGAACTAAATAACTGCAAAGATATTCCATGTTCATGGATAGGAAGACTCAAGAATGTCAAGAAGTCCATTTTTTCCAATTTAATATACAAATTCAGTGAAATCAGATCAAAATTTCAGTAAGTTATTTGTGAATATTGACAAGCTCTTTCTAAAAGACTCAGAATAGCCAACAAAATATGGAAGGATAAAAAATGTCAGAAGATCGATACTATCTAACTTCAAGACTTACTATAAATCTACAGTAAATAAGACAGTGTGATATAAGTGTTCTAAGATTAAAACATCTTATAATGAGAGTTCAAGTCAATGAGGATTTATTTGACAAAGAAAGTTATTGTTTTAATAACTGATAAAGATATTTTATATAGAAAAACATTATCATAGATAAAGTAGTTCAGAACCAATTTTTAAATACACACATTCATGAGAAAAAATTTTAAATTCTAAACTTAAGTATAGCAGGTTAGTACAATGCTTCAACATGTATAACTAGAGAGTGTCTGCAGAAGAAGATACACATACGCACACACACACATAAACACACATGTATTTATAGTACATTATATATGTAATGAAAAATGTGTCCCATAAGTAAGCCTCCCTGGTGCCGCACGGGGTTGAGTCTCAGCACTATGAAGCTATGAATAGTCACTGCAGCACTACTTTGATCCCCAGCCAAGGAGCTTCCCACATGGAACAACAGGCCTCTCCTGTCTCACCTGCTGCTCCCCTCAGCAATGGATTTCAGTCAATCTGCCTGTTCTGTTCCCCACTCTGTCTCTGGTGAAACCTCTCACCTCCCTTCACCTCTGGCCCACTCCCCAGTTCTTGTATGCATAAATGACATAAATCTTTAAAAAACATTTAAAAAAAAAGAAAAATGTATCCCATAATTATGTAGTCTGAGAAGGTCCACAATCTGCCATCTGTAAGTTGGAGACCCTGGAAAACCAGTTCCCCAAGGTTGAGAAGTCGGGGTGCCCATGGTGTAAAGCCTAGCCCAAGTTTCAGAGGATATAGGATAAAATGCCCCAACCAAAGGAGGCACTCAGGAAATAAAAGGGTGAAGTTCTTCCTTCTTCTGGAATTTGTTCTACTCATATCTTCAAGGGATGGTTGCTGCCCACACTTACTCAGTTCACCAATTTCACTTTTAATCTAATCTGAAAACTTCCTCAAGGATACCACCCAGAAGTAATGTTTAATCCAGTACCCCATGACCAGTGGACACATAAAATTAACCAATACAAAGCCCATATATTTTTCTTGAATATTTATAAACTTATTAAAATTAAAGAAGATGATTAAGCATATACAGGAAAGAAGGTATAACTCTTCTTCTTAGTCTGAAAAGACAAAAAAATCTAGAAAGATATTGAGAAAAGACATGAAATGAGATTTACTTTTTTCTTAACAGTATAAAGCCAACTAATCTGTGATCAGTGATTGAGTCTACATTGCAGGTAATCAGGGGAGGGAAATTTAGATCTTAATTCCACACTGAATAGATTGACAAAACAAAGTGTCATAATTCTAAATACTGTTGAGGGTGTCAATCAATTCAAATCCTTGTTGATGCAAGAAAAAAACTGATCCAATAATTCGGAACTATCTTGCAAAGTAGAAATTATGCAAAGTTAATGATGTAACTATTATACTTCTAGATATTATTTTTTAAAAAGCTCATTCAAAATAGTGTTTAAATGGAATAATAAAAAAATCAGGATAGTGACCACTTCCATTAGGTGGAAAGAAAGTTGTGAGAACACAACGAAACACAACTATTATAATTTATGTTTTACTTCTTAATTTGTGACTAATCATTGCCGCCTATTTTATAATTATGCTTCATAGCCTACATGTATTTAACATACATTCTTCTGTACATATTAAATATATATGTATAGAATGAGCCATAAGACAAATAAATTACAATTAAAAAATAATATTCTATCGCAAAATAAACTTTAAAAATTCCATAACCAGAAGAGAAAATGATGAATTTTTGTAATGAAGGAATTTTAATAGAATAGTTTTCATATGGTTCCTCATAGTATCCAGCATTTAATACACTAAGGTTGCTCAAATATTAATAGCTAATGATTACATTAAGTTTTCAGGATAATTTTAGATGTTTTCATTTATTTTCCTAAAGGTGATTTTAGATAGTCATCAATTTTTTTTCAATGGATTAGGAAATATTAGGACCTCATAAGTCTTTGTTGAAGGGATACAAATAGATTTGTCTTTCAGTTTTAATGCAAATGAACAGATCATGCATTTTTTTTTCAGTGCTTGTTTTTCCAATGTATTTTTAAAATGTTGACTCTTCTCACCAACTAAATGTCTAAAACATTTAATAACCCCATTATTCTAAGCACTTAGCCCTTAAAGTCAAAAGGTGAACAATGAGATGAAATTTGTTGACAGTAATAGTTTAAAAACACAGCCCATGTGAACTCAGATCTTATACTGTGGGTCATATGAGGCCCCAATATTGTTAATACACAGATTTCCTCAAGACATTGCCCCACCTGCAGAATCTAAGACTTCAATCACCTAACAAGGCCTGCCTTAGGTGTCCTTGGCAATTCCTAAGAAAAATATGTCCTAATAGGAGTCAATTCTCATTTACTTTCCTTCAAAACTGGCAATGGACTTCATCTCTACCCCTAGCGCTAATACCATCTAGGGGAACGGTGACTCCTTACCCAGGGTAAATCCATATGACAAGTGCTTTGGTTTACAGAGAGAAAATGATGGAACATGCAAATCCTAGCAGAGAGAATGGCATCTTGGACTGGAATGGAAGCCAGGAAGGTGAAGAGGAGTGAGTGGATGGTGATACAGGTATAATTTTGTCATGGAAAGACTTTGTAAAAGAAAAAAAAAATACACTCTGAGACACAATTACTGACAAGGATTTAGACAGCAGAGATTAGGTCATCATGCCCCTACAAATCTGAATTTATTTTGAAGTAATAATTGAAAAAGTTTTGTTAAGTTACTATACACTTACGTAAGCTAAATAAAACACACCGAGAAGGCTAGACCCTGGACCTGAAATGACTACAGCAAGTGAGTCCGTTCTCAGGTTACGAAGGAGGGGGCTAGGCTCCAAGTTTGAGGAGGCAGTTACAGGACTCTGGGGGTGCCTTGGCGCCTGAGTGCAGTGAACCCAGTCTATTCCTGAGTTTAAGTCAATAAGTGGATGTGTATGTCCACAAAGACCTGTCTGAGAGGAGACTGAGGTGGTACTTAGTAAAGGCGGAGGGCCTCCTTGGTGGCCTAGGGGTTAAGGCTCAGCACTATAACCACTTATGGCCTGAGTCTGATCCCTGCCAGGGAGCTTCCCAACTTGGCACAGCAGACCTCTCCTGCCTCATCTGCTGCTCCCCTCAGCAGTGTATTTCAGTAGATCCACCTGTTGTGCTCCCCACTCTGTCTCTGGTGACTCCTCTTATCCCCTGCACCTCTGGCCTACACCCCAGTTCTTCTATGCATAAATAAATCTTTAAAAAAATAAAGGCAGAGTATTATCTGCAATATTTTAGGTTGTTTATATATCAACACTTTAAGAAGTCAAAAAAAAAAAAAAAAAAGAAAAGGAAACAATTTTTTATTTGTTTCATTCTCATAGCCAGTAAGACTGGAAAACAGTAGACCCAAACCTCTCATTGTCATCTGATGCAATTCAAATATGGGAATGCATCATCTCACATATTTTTTTCTTAAATTTAAAATAAAAAAAGTGTTTACGGGACTCCCTGGTGGCGCAGCGGTTGAGTGCTGCGCTGTGGAGCTGTCGGCAGCGGCGACGTGAGTTCGATGCCTGGCCGGGGAGAATCCCACATGGTGCGGCAGACCTCTCCTGCCTCGCCCGCTGCTCCCCTCAGCAGTGTACCTCTGATCTGCCTGTTCTGCTCCCCACTCTGTCTCTGGTGAACCCTCTCGCCGCCCCACGCCTCTGGCCTGTGCCCCAGCTTGTATGTATAAATAAAAAATAAATCTTTAAAAAAAAAAGTGTTTACATTAGCAGAAGTCAGTCCAGGTTTTTATGTGAGGGAAATTGGTTGTGGCAGGGGCGGCAAACTTATGCTACACAAAACGGTGGTGTTTAACTGGGCCTGGCAGGTTAGATGGGGATTGTAGGGAATTGCAAAGGCAGGGATAGTTGTAACATGCCACTTCAATTTTTTAACACTGCTTAGGAAACCAATGAGCC
This sequence comes from Scalopus aquaticus, assembly GCA_004024925.1. Lineage (NCBI taxonomy): Eukaryota > Metazoa > Chordata > Mammalia > Eulipotyphla > Talpidae > Scalopus > Scalopus aquaticus. The sequence continues at coordinate 12,304 of PVIJ01022736.1, forward strand.
TCGGGTACTAATTGCTCATTACAACTACCCTTAAGCCTGTGTCTAGAAGATGTAGCCTTAAAAGTCTACTTTTCTAGTGTATCCTCTCCTTCCCCCATGCATACAACACAGGACAAAACAATAAAAACTCAGCCTTGCACCAGAGAAATGAAAACGATCCTAATTTGTGGCTCCCTCTCCAGAAAGATGGAAGACTTGAAGGTGTTATTGGCAACTTAATGTTTGCCCTGCAATAGTCAGCCAATCGCTTTCAGAAGAGCTTGAAGAAATGAGAAACAGCTTCTGCAGTAATTGTGGCCGTGAGGACACTGAAGGACCAGAGGCAGATCCTAATTGTGTGCAAGCAACTGCCACGGAGCCCTGGAGTAGCAGGAGGACGCGGTCAACAGCTCAGTGCAGGGAGTTGTTGGGAAAACAAAAAAGGAGACTGGGGGACACCCATTCAGATGACTTCCTAAACAATTTTTATTGAATTCATTCTTTTGCCTAGGACAGATCCACTGCATGCAGCTTAGGAGTCTATAATTTCTTTATTATTTCTGCAATAACTATTTTTATCAGAATAAATTGTGTAGAACAATAACAGCCTGTTGCAACACGTAGCAATTTTGGTAACCAATTAATTTCATAACTTCCTTGAGCACTGCTGGCCTTGATAAAGTTATGATATTATCTATTTGAAGGCCACAGATCTGGTGGACTTTGTAGTTTTTAAATACACTGGCATTAAAAATATAGAAATAACCACACAAAATGACATATACAGGGCCTCCCTAGAGGCGCAGTGGTTAGAATCTCAGCGCTACCAAGTTATCACCAGCCACTGTGGCATGAGTTTGATCCCTGGCCAGGGAGCTGACCCACATGGTGCAGCAGACATCTCCTGTCTCCCCGCTGCTCCCTTCAGCAGTGATTTCAGTGGGTCCACCTGTTCTGCTCCCCACTCTGTCTCTGGTGAATCCGCTCACACCCTGCACCTCTGGCCTACATCCCAGTTCTTGTATGCATAAATAAATAAAAATAAATCTTCTTAAAAAATGACATGTGCAAAGTGAGACTCACTGCTTTGTGTCAAGATCTGCCACAAAGAATAAGAAGGCAGTGAAATCAAGGAAAATGTTCATTCCTATAGTGAGTTCTTTCACTCGGGGAGATGTGGACTTGAAAGGTAATGCATTAGAGAGGCATATAGAATTCCTGGACACATTTGGAAAGGTTCCTGATAAATCACACGTTATCCCTTAATCCATCCCCACTGCTAGACAGGACAACTCTCTGTAGTTTGAAATTTTGTTGCTGGGAAATCTCCAAAGAGCATCCCTTGGTATCTCCTCCTGATGTCTGTGCTCAGTCTGTCACTGAGCTGAACTCAATTGAATACTCAGTAATTAGTAGTGTCAATGTACTACTGCACACAGCTATGGGTGCCAGCATCGCACTTAAATATGTTCATTCATAAAAATAATATACTTCACCTTTGAAGTGGATCCTGACATCAAAAGTTATTTTACAGGAATGGACAAGATGGTCCCTTATGAGAACTGAATGTCTGTCACTTATTATTAAGTTTCCAACAGTCCCATTAGAAACTTTATTCCCTATGGATTCTCTCAGGCCAGAATTTTAACTAGCTTTTGTAACATTTACAAAGACATGAGAAATAATTTCTATCTTGCAATATTTTACCATTTTGAAATAAAATATTTCAGTATTTCACATCCTTGAAACAAGTAATGCCAATTCATTTGAAATATTTTTCATTGTAAATAATTTCCCCCTCAATGTATTTCCTGATTCCAGTTCTTTTGATCATTTATTTACCATTTAAATTTTTGCTCAATTCTATGATATTTGTGGAATCCTGATTAAGTGATCTTAATTTAACAATGAAATTGAGATATTCAAATGTCTTCCTTTTGGCTAGAGAGAAGCCAACCTCCATGCTTGTATTTGTTTGACTTCTATGTATCCAAATGAGAAATGAAACAGAATGAGGACAAGAAATAGTCTTGGATTTTTAATTTAACTTCTTTATGTTGAAAAGTAAATAACACTAAATATTAACTCTACTAATTTATTAATTAAACAAAAAATCACTGCCAACTTCCACCCTTTTTAACTTGTTTTTCTGATATGAATGTTTTACATTTTCATCTGGTCAATTCTACTTTTTATCTCCCCTGTGCTTTATTCCACAGCTTTGAAGCTTAGGAAGTCATCCTTTTATAGATATTGGAAATAATTTGTTTATGTTATTTTCTATTTTCTATTAATATTTAATAAGAAATTTATTTTGAAATATGGCATAATGCTAAGGTGTTTTCCCTTGTTCTTGAAGTCCTTATATTCCCTTTTATCAATATTAAATGTATGTGATAAGAGCTGCCAGTTCTTTTGCTGTTTCCCCCATGATTAGACAATATGATCCCTGGACTCACTGCATAGACCCAGTTATCCAGGTGCTGGTGAAAACCATCCTTCGTTATAGTCACCAAATTTCCTTTAATGACAACACAAGGTTTTAAGAGTAAAATACACTTAAAATTGAGAAACACGTTAAAGACTATGGAGTGAGTGCTCCGTTAATCTTTCTGATTACAACACAGAAATCAAAAGACAAAACTGTACCTCTCATCACTCACTATCTAGTGCAGAATCAGTGAACTAGCATCAAGCTGATGAGCAAGAAGAAGGAAAAAAACTAGCTGATTTGAAGAGTATTACAGAGACATCTTTCCAAGTGAAAATAATCAATCCAAACCAACAGAGATAAAGACACTGAAGTTGACACTTGAACTATGATAAGGTGTTGGCAAATTGAGTACAGGAATGCCATAACAATTAAACCATAGAAATACCATGAAATAAGCAAAATGCAGTTTCAAAAGCAATAGCTATCATTGGAAAATGATAAATAATGCTGTCAGTATACATGAATGTTTGAGGAATCCTTCACAGATAAAAAAGCAATAGGATCAAAACAATAGAGCAAGCAAAGAAGATACCAAACAGAGGACTGAAGGCAGAATGGGGCTATGGAGGGGGGGATGGAGAATCATTGCCAGGATTACAGACTCAAGGACAAACTCAGAATAGCTGGGCAGCATGTTGCACCTTCCTAACCAGGGCAGCTGGTGCCAACAGTATTTGTTCCCAGGCAGAAGTGATACCCGAGGATAACAAAACAGTATTCCAAATAGCTACTGACTTCTGTAGTGTCCATAATCTGTGGACAGGTGAATAGCAATCCTCAAATAAAATGACCAAAACATAAAATATCAATTGAAAATTGAGGACAACTGATACAATGAAATATAGTCAGTCACCACACTCAACAAAAAACATTATAA
>PVIJ01022737.1:0-15509 GCA_004024925.1 Scalopus aquaticus
GATGCCCAGCCGGGGAGAATCCCACATGGTGCGGCAGACCTCTTCTGTCTCGCCCGCTGCTCCCCTCAGCAGTGTACTTCTGATCTGCCTGTTCTGCTCCCCACTCTGTCTCTGGTGAACCCTCTCGCCGCCCCACGCCTCTGGCCTGTACCCCAGCTTGTTATGTATAAATAAATAAAATCTTTAAAAAAAAAAAAAGTACATGCTGATGTACTTTGTAAAGTTCTATGCAGCAATGAAAGATGCAGGACATAAAACACGTAATATTCTATTTATTAAGTCCACAACCATACAAACTAAGCTACATAATAATAATAATATATACACGTATAGATAGATAGATAGTAAGAAAGGCAAAAAAAAAATATCATTAGAGTCAGGATTACTACGGGAAAGAGGAGCAAAATGGTACTGAAATCCTAGGTCACACTGGAAGCTCTAAGGAGCGGATGTTCTATTTCTCGCCCTTCTTGATTACACAGTGCTAGATTTATGATTACTCATTAAATTGCATTTGTATGTGTTTTGTTTGTTTTGATGTATGTCGTTCCATTAATTTTTAAAATTATAAATAAATAGGAAAAGTAGTAGATAGCTTAATTAATCTATCACCTACCATACTCCAACCACTGAAGATTTCCTTCCTTCTGCTTTTGTATACTCTTTCTAGTATGTCTAGTTGTGCTTCTCTTTGCCTTTTGCCCTTATTTTTGTGATATCTTTTTTTACCTTTATCTCTCAACCCTCTACTAAGCATTTTATTTATGTTGTCATCCTTTTAATTTCCAAGAGTTTGTATTCTTTGAATGCTCCTTTTTAAAAAATATCCCTTACTCTTATTTGATGAATGCCACACTTTCTTACCCAAGCATATGTTTTGGGAAATTCCCTCTCTCCGCATATTTTGTTTTTCCTCCAGGATGAACTCTTCTGTTTGTTCAGATCTCATTTTTGAACCTAGAAGCTACCCTTCCTTTTACCCTGTTCATGTCCTCCTTCTATGCACAGGATTGGAAGGCTTTCTCTGCAAAGAAAAAATACACACTTTCTAAACTGAAGAATTACACAGTTGAGGATCAGGGTATCTTACCAAAAAATAAGAGGACTAAGTCAGTGTCATTGGAATCCATACAGTATGAAGAACAGAGATAAAAAGACTGAAGAAAAATTAACTGCCTCAGAGACCTGCAAGAGTATCAAATGAAATCCAAGGAGAAGCTAGTGAGAGGGAGCAAAAAGATACTTGAAGAAATAGAGGCCAAAAAGAAATCAGAATCAGTCACATGACCATACGGCACTACATACAATAATCAACTCTATTTCTACGTATTGCAACAAACAACCAGGAAAAGATGAATGCCATCAGAATTGTATTCAGGAAGAACAACCATGGCTACTATTGTATATTCCTCCACATGGTTAGTTTCAGCACTGTGTTTTAGTTTTCCTGTACAGCTCTTGCCCACTTTTTTCCCCTCACAAAAAAAAAAAGAAAAGAAAAGAAATCAACCAGTTTTAGATACGTTTGCCTTGGGTTTCAAATTTTAGGAGTTAAAAATAGAGTGATTAAATGAGTTTTTGTTATTGTTTAAATCGCATGTCTCCCCCACCCCATATTCCTGTACTGTACTTTATGTGTGTGTGTTTGTGTTGCTGCAATTATAATGGCATTAATTTTAAATTTCATTTCCTAGTTGTTTGTTGCAATATGTAGAAAGAGAGTTGATTCTTGTATATAGTGGCCTGTAGTCGCATGATTGATTCTGATTTGGTTTTGGCCAATATCAGTCTAAAGCCAGCAGGGTTTTTTTTTGTATATGTAGAAATTGACAAGCTGACTCTAAAATTTACATGGATATGTAAAAGAGAAGAGTCTAAACCTTGGCACTGCCTTCAGGCGGAAGGCTTAATGTCTTAAAAGATGTTATCAATCATTCACCATATATTTTCGAGCCTCAGGTATTAAATGAAGGCAGCTAAAGCCAATAAAACTGAAACAGTTCTTCAATCTGTGAGCATACACAAAACTTTTCTTTCAGATGTTTTACAAAATTTGTTGTGTATTCACAATAGTTACCTATATTGCTTGGTTTAGACAAAAGCCCTGAAATACATTTAAAAATCATCACTCTAAAAAAAATTAAGCAATTAGATAATGGAATGTTACCTAATTAAAATCAAATTAAAGGAAGCTTTCTTTTACCAAAGGTTTGGCTGGATGTGTTAATTAGGAATTAATGTTCTTTAATTTATGAGGCTCTCATTTGAGGAGTTTTTAAAAGTAAAGGTAAATGCCCTCTGACAGCTTATCAGTATGGTAACGCTGCACTTAAGCAATGTCATCAGAATAGTGAGTTTGAAAGAAGAGTGAAAAAACGTCCTATATCAACAAGCATAGATCAATAGAGACAACAGAACTAGAAAGAACATTATCCACTATGGTCTTTTTAGGGACTTCTATATACACTGCTCACAACTGGCCCAACAGTGTGCCTTTCCAACACAAGAAGATAAGTCTTACAATTGCCAAAACTTTTAATAGAACACATGTATCATCCTTTGGTATTAATATACTTTATAGTCAGAAAGCTGAAAGTGAAATTAAGTTACATATTTAATATAAACCTGTTCTTAAATATTCTTATTCTTTCATTGACAGACTCCTCAATAGAAAATACCTATTTCAAATAAATTGTGACTGAATATAGAATTATTCAATTTACAAGACACAATATATGCAAATATCTTTAATTTTTATTATGAATTGAACTGAAATGCTACTATGATGGGCTTCTGATGAATAGTTTTATGGCAAAGAAAACACAGGAAGAGGGGAGTAATGAATGTCTTTCATCACATCATGTCCTGGCTCACATCCATTTGATGCTTGTCCAGGATGATGTGATAGTTAAATCACAAGCTGCTCCACTGATACCATGTCCATTCCGTATAACAAACTGGTCTCCCAGACGTTCACCAAGGATCCAGGACAGTCACAGTCAAGCCAGATGAATAACAAAAGGGTGCCATATACAGGAGAAGTGTTTCACACAAAAAAGTTCTAAAATAAATTTCTTTTCCAAGAATAACAGAAATTTCTTTCCTTTGGTTACTTTATTTAAGCTGTTGGGGTTTTTTATGATAATATTACAATAAATTGTTGCTAGCTTACACTTAATATATCAGGCACTGTGCCAAATGCTATATAGGCATTATCTTGGTTATTTTCATCCTGGCACCATCTTTGAGAATGGGTTCTATTAATATTCCCACTTTTAGGATAAGGAATCAAGCTCAGAGGGTGAGCTATCCAAGGTCACCAATGTGGTAGCTCTGAGAACTAGCATTTAGAATATCAAGACCTCTGGCTCAAGAGTTCCTTCTCTGCATTCTGTTACTACTTTCCATCTTGCTGACATATGGTAGCATTATCATGGAGAAACATTTAAAGAAACAAATTTTAGGAGAAATTGGAAAAGTCATGAGAAGTCTTCATGACAGTAAGAGAAAATGTTATTCAAACCAAGAGAAGGAGGTGCCCCAAAATGTTTTAGAATGGAATCAAAGTCCTGAGTAAGGAAGGAAGATTGAGTTCTTAACCCAGAGCTAGGGAATGTGCTATGTACCTAGTATTACAACTATAACTAAAACAGATGCACATTCTGTTTTCATGAAGCTTCTATAGACCATTGTAGGAGACATATAGGGAAATAGGCAGTGATGGCACACTAATTCATGCTGGCAAGAAATAATATCGAAGGGCCTTTGAGTAGAGAGAAGCGATAAGAGAATCTTCCTGGAGAAGAGGACATCAATGGTAAGAGCTAGCAAGGTAGGTCTAAGATGAGAAGGTAAGATATGCAACTATCTGGTACAAAGAACAGCTCTTTGGCAAACTCAAAGGCAACAGAAGAGGACCAAATATTAAATAACATTAGACTCTACTGTCCAACCAAGGTTTCCGATGGAAGTCAGGTTAAATTTCAAAAAGTGCAAATACAAATCAGCATCTAGGGATGGGAAGGTGGTGAGATAGAAATCTTAACAAAATGGATCATAGCATATTTTCATATTGAGAATGACACAATATTCCAGGGTCATCCCCCCTACTCCCCACCAGAAATGGGCAACCAAGAGATTCCAGATGTTCTCTCACTAATTCACTGGGTGACCATCAACTCATTAAGCATCCCTGGATTTCAGTGCTCTTTTCCATGACTCACAGATCAATCAATTTATCTTGCTGGGGGGCATGATAATGGATTTGATCATTTTCTCAGAATTCTTTCAGTTCTGCTATCTGAGATTCTCTGACTCAGATATACAATGGCAAACAACCATAGATCATCAACAACAATCTTAACGCAAACTAGTAATAGTAGTTAATACTGTGTACTAAGGACCAAGCAATATGATAGCACCTAATGTTCTTTATCTTAGTCAATCCTCACCACAATCATATGAGGTAGGTACTGTAATTATGTCTAAATAAACATGGAAAATGCAAACTCAAAGAAATTACCTGCTCAAGGTGATTGGTACACCATAATTTTGTTTCCAGGCATGTCAACTACAGAGTCTGTTCCCTTAACCAGCAGTGCGCTCTATGCTGCCTCTCCTACACACTGTTGGCAGGAATAGTCCCAGTACTGCCACCCTATGCATATATTGATACGATTTTTCAAAGTATTTTTGCATTTAGCAATATATCTTTTCTTCACGATAGTTTTGAAAGGTAGACAGAGTATTATCATCTCCACTTAGAGATGAGGCACTGTGAGGTTCTGCAGGGATTTAGCGAAGGCACAGGAACTAGAATCCAGGTTTGTGACTTCTATTTCTGTGCTTTTCAAATCACACAGCAAATTACATAGATTTTTAAAAGTTAACATTATAGAGACATGAATTGCAAATGTTTTTACTCAACTTTTTGTGGTTAATTTATAAAAGGATAAACTTTTAAAAGATTTTATTTAGGGCCTCCCTGGTGGCACAGCGGTTAAGCGCTGTGCTGTGGAGCTGTTGGCAGTGGCGACACAAGTTCCATGCCTGGCTGGGGAGAATCCCACATGGCCCGGCAGACCTCTCCTGCCTCGCCCGCTGCTGCCCTCAGCAGTGTATTTCTGTGCATCTGCCTGTTCTGCTCCCTGCTCTGTCTCTGGTGAACCCTCTTGTTGCCCGACGCCTCTGGCCTGTACCCCAGCTTGTATGCATAAATAAATAAATTTAAAAGAAAAGATTTTATTCACTATTATAAATTAGAGTGATTTTAGGCTAGTGTTTGGACTAAACTGTAGTTTAGCTACAAATGTGCGGCAACCTTAAAGTTTACTTAATGTGATATATAGTATTTCGTATTTAAATATTACATTTTGCTATGTTAAGTCTGGGGAATCCAGGTTTTAAAAGAACTAAGATAAATTAGTCATGAAAGAGAAAAACACAATACAGTATATAAAATACAATAACGTACATAACTGTATAAAATTTTCCATGGTTTTATAAAAGTTCTCTAACATGAAGTCAGTTTTTAAAATTTATTTCAACATACTCGTAAGCACACAGGTGACTCAAACAAGAATCACATTATAGTAGCAATGATAACAGTGGATACTATATGTGGATACTATATGAGTACTATGTGCTAGACACTGGTCTAAGTACTTTATAAATGATTAGCTCATTCTAATCTTTATAAAAACTTTATCTTAGCCAATCGTCATCATAAACATATAAGGTAAATACCATTATTATTCCTAAATAATTCAAGAAAAAACAAACTCAGAGAAATTACCTGCCCCAGTTTATATACCTATCAATTCGTGGACTCAAATTCCTTATTTCTCATATACATCATCGTTGGTTCCATTTTGAGAATAAGAAATTTTGGCTCAGAAAGGTTAGGTAATTTTCTAGAGAAAGTCAGACAACTAGAAAATAGCTGTATCTGGATCCCAAATAAAGTAGACCATTCCAATGCCAAGCTCTTAACCACTATGCTAAACATGATATGCTTTTAATAATGGGCAGATTATTGTGAGGCATACATTGCATGCTGTGAGAATTCTAAATCTACCTTAGACAAATTACTGAAAGGCTAGAGACTGCGCTGATTATCACTTAGTTAAGTGACTGAGCAGCAGTGGTCAACAAAGCGGCTCCGTCAGGGTCACTGCTCCACTGTTTCTTCCCTGCGCCCCTCACAATAAGCTTAGAATGCCATGGTACCTGCCATTGCAAACATGGCCCAGAATCCTAATCTGTTCCTGTCTAGGTCTCACAGACCTCAAACCTTCAATCCATACACAGTTGTCTCCAGAAGAAAACATGAGACAGGACAGAAGAAGAAAATAGTCCTCTATCCAGCTAATTAATGAAGTAGACACTTAGCCTTAATGTAGTTCATGATTTTTCATGTGCTACACATACCATTTGTATTATGCCATCAGTATTATTTGACAGGGGCCTAAGGGCCTTGAAAAATATAAAGAAAACTGGCTTTGGGTCTCCCTGGTGGCGCAATGCGTTAAGTACAGCACCATGAAGCGATCAGCAGCCACCGCAGCACAAGTTCAATACCCTGCCAGGGAGATTCCCACATGGTGCAGCAGACCTCTCCTGTCTTGCCCATTGCTCCACTCAGCAGTGTACTTCAGTCCATCTGCCTGTTCTGTTCCCCACTCTGTCTCTGGTGAATCCTCTCGCCACCCCACACTTCTGGCCTACTCCCCAGCTTGTATGCATAGATAAATAAATCTTTAAAAAAAAGAAAAAGAAAACTGGCTTTGTGTATGTCACTATTACACAGTCATAGGTGTAGAATATCAAAATTTGGACAATCTCTGGATTATAATCTCTAATTTTTAGATCCCAGAATTGAATAAAGTGGAACAGTCTTAAAAGATATTAATAAAGCACAGTAGCAAAACTAACATGACCAGCAAAACTAATATGGCTTAACTTCAAAAGTTAACTTAAGAAGAATCAGAAAATCAAGTGAGACTCTTTAAGAATTAAAGATAGCTTGGTAGAAACACAGTGTATGTTACAAGGTTACTGAAAACTGACTTCTGATGTTACCAAAGCAGCAATAAGAGGGTGAGCTTATGTGGGCTCAGTGTTTTACGATTTACAATGTAAGATTTAATAAATATCATTATAAAAGAAGACCCTTTTAAGGGGAGGGGAGTCTCTTCTTAATGAAAAGTTTCCCCCTCACTCTTTTTTCCTTATAAACACAACAGTATATAAAATGATAATTTGATACAGAAAGTGCCAATTATCCATATAGCTACAATTTTGTAAATATATAAAAATCTTCTGCAATTATATTTACTTCAATTTATCTAATTTTTTTAATCAAAGTAACAAAAAAGTAGAGATTAAAGTTCAGAATTTTCTCAGCTGTTACAAAATGGATTATATAACCTAACATTTTTATAAACTGCAGGCATCACCATTTTTAAGAGCTGAAACTATTGTAGGTATTCCTCCCTTACTTTTAAAGGTCTTCTTCATTTAAAGATTTAACTTTCATCACATGACATTTCTACTGTCTGTTATGGAGTTTACAGGGCACAGCGACTTGCTTTTTGGGAAATCCCTTTTACTGTACATAGATCTGGAGACTTCTAGGAGCTTCGTTAGGTATGAACTTCTTTCACCCAAGAATTTCAGCCTAAAAAGGCCACCTTACACCCCCTGCCCCCAATCAACAATGTACAATCATATTCTCATTGTAGAAACTTAGGCTATTTGAGACTATGGAAAATCATTTGTGTGAAATGACACATACCTTCAAGCAGATAATAGCTCTATCAAATATATGCTACTAAAATGCAGCTTTTATGCAACCCTTAAAAACCAATAGCTTTGCTTTGCGGAGGGTAAAGTCCAAATCTCTTCAGTTAGCAAATAAAACTCTCAGACTCTGTCCAATCTGTTTTTTCAGACTGAGTTCCTACTCCTGTAAGTACACACTCTAGTATCGGCTTTCAATCTCTGCCCCCCAACTAGGTTATTTGAATTTCTATCCATTTGTCTTCTTCACCTGAGGTCCAGACTCTCAAAATATTGGCAGCCTGGTAAGAGTTACCCTGCACACAATTCTTCAGTATTTGTTTCAAATCTCATGACCTCCACAAAGGTTTAAAAAAATGTTAAAACTCATAGCTATGGCGGTCGGTTACCTATTGATTTTGCCTTTCAGCCTCAACTCACCTTTTAGGTACCATACTTTGGAGCTTCAACAGAAATATAATTTCTGATTAAACTACTGAAAATGCCTGCTGTAACCATAAATTGTAACATTCAATGAATGACTGAAAATTAGGGCAGGTTGTAAGGTTCTATTTAAAAACTGATTTAATAACTGTACAACTGTACAAGTTGATACTCATTATGTGGAGATTCTATATTTACAAGTTCACCTATTTGCTAAAATTTATTTGCAACTCTAAACTGAATAATTGCTAGCCATTGCTGGCCCAGCCAGGTGAAAAATTTGAGATGCCTGAAGCATACATTCCAGCAGAGATGAAACAAAGTGACACTGTGCCTTCTAGTTTCAGCCCTCCCTGTAAACAAGTGTTTTTTTATGGTATATTTAGTGCTATTTTTTCCCATTTTCGTGCTTTTTGTTAGTCATTTTGCTGTTTAAAAGAGCCCCTATGCACAGTGCTCAAATGCTTAGTAGTCCAGCAGGCTGCAGTGTACCTTAGGGAAGGACACATGTACCAGATAAGCTTTGATCAGGCATGATTCACATTCACCCTATCACTGCTTTTACTCTCTATATCATGGCTCAATCATCCCTTATGTTTGAGATCTCTAAGTGGAATAGGTTCATACTTCCATCCTCAAATCCTTCTTAGTATTGTCTGTCATTTTAGAGGACTTAACTTCTCCTTTTAGGTTGACTTTGGAACCTGGCATTCTGACTTTCCACCCTGTTACATCATCATCATCCACTGTTTGATAATTCTACACACACTCAGGTCTTATAGTTTTCTAAAACACAGTATTTCCTAAAAGAAACAGCTCTTCTTTCAGCTCCTAACGTGCTCCTTTTCTGCATCATTTATAGTTTTGTTTCCTAGTCTTTAAACTTCCTCTGCCTACAAATTTTCATATATTTAACAAATATTTATTGAGCGCCTATAATCTACCAGGCACTGGGTATACCACAGTGAAAAGGACAATCATGTCAGCTACTCTCACTGAATATTTAGACTAAAAGTAAGGAGGTGATTGCAATACAATGAGATCAGAGCTAGGGGGAATGCCTGGTGCTGAGGAAGGACATCTAACCAAGATATGGAGGATCAGGGATGGTCTTGCTTCAGGATGTGATGTTTTATTATTTTTTGAAAAGATTTGTTTTGTATTTATTTATGCATACTAGAGCTGGGGTGTAGGTCAGAGGTGGGGGGAGGGTGGCGGTGAGAGGATTCACAGGGTATGGAGCAGAACAGAGGGATGTACTGAAATACACTGCTGAGGGGAACAGTTGGAGAGACAGGAGAGGTATTCTGCACCATATGTGGGTTAGCTTCCTGGCTGGGGATTGAACTCATGCCTCATGCCGCAGTGGCTGGTGCTACCTTGATAGTGCTGAGACTTTAACCCCTGTGCCACCAGGGAAGCCCAAGGATGTGATATTTATCTGGGCTTGGGCTATCCAAGAGGAGGAATTTGCAATCCAACTGGAAAGGATTTGGGAGTTAGGAGTGAGACACTATATAAGAAGGCACAGGGATAAGAAAGAAACATAAAAGCAGTTTGCAAAAATTATACAACAAAAGCTTACCAGATCAAAGAAGTCATTAGAAATCATGGTAAATTGTTAGACTGTCCTGAAGCAAAGAAGACCCTAAGGTATTTTAAAAGGGAATAGTTTGATTATTATCTACATGTTTGAAAGTTCAAGTTGCAGTATTTAGAATGAAGATGAGAAGTGAGTCGGTCAAGATAACGTTGCAGTAATTCAGTTAAAGGTTATGGTAGCCTAAAATTAAAGTAGAAGCAGTGAAGTTAAGAAGTAGATGGGTTTGTGAGGTATTTAGTTATTCAAATCTTTAGACTTAATGATTGAAATATAAGGAGAGAGGAAGGGTAACTGAAGAATACACCCAGATTTCTACATTGGGGAATGGGGTAGACCATTTACTGTATATCTGCTAAGATAGGGAAGTATGACTTTAATAAATTGATAAATTACTTTGGACATATTGAGTCTGAGAGGCCAATACAGCTCATCTAAGAGAAAATATCTAGTAGATAGTTGGAAATACAGGCGAGGATGATGTCAAGAGAATGCATATGACCTAGAATATCGAAAATGTGGGTTTTCAATGCATATGAACAGGTAACTGAAGTAATAGAAGAGGGTAAGATTAGTCAAGGAAATGGAGATAGTGAGAAGAGGGCCCAGAACAGAACACTGAGAAGCTCTAAAAGAACTGGTGAAGAAGAGTCCAGAGAAGCAGAAAGAGGAAAACTAGAAATTGTATGTTGAAAAACCTTCACAAACTGGGCCCCAGCATCTAGCACAAGACTGTTGCACAGGTCAGTATTTTAGCATATTGTAAGTATTCACTGAATTTAACAGTCACTGAATTCTATGACATGGTCACTGGTGACCTTGGAAAGATCAGTGTCAGCGGAGTATAGACAGAATCAATGATTCTCCAAGGGCAATCAGTTGTCTCATGCTTTCTCAATGACTCTCCTGAGTATTTCTTTCTCCACTGTCACCACTCAGTTCATGCTTTTCCTATTACTGGCCTGATCTTTGTCAGTGGGTCATACTGACCGCCTTTGTATGTATTCTCTACTCCCACCTCCCACAATAAATCAGTATGAGAGACACACATATCCACAACTTCCAGAGTCATTTTTCTAAGGTATAATTTAGAGCAAGTCAAGCCTGGCTCAAAAACAATAGTTTTATAATGCCTTCAAAATAACAACTAAACTCCTTAGCACACATTCTAAGACTTCCATTATTTAGTCCCAATTTGGCAGTCATTTTTTCTACACTTGACCTTGTGAAAAAATACTGATATTAAATTATTTTTTTAAGATTTTTAACTTTGTAGCCTCCTTGGTGGCTCAAAGGGTTAGGTGCAGCACTGTGGAGCTGTCAGCAGCTGTGGCACAAGTTTGATGCCCGGCTGGGGTGATTCCCACATGGCACAGCAGACCTCTCCTGCCTCACCCGCTGCTCCCCTCAGCAGTGTACTTCAGTCGATCTGCCTGTTCTGCTCCCCACTCTGTCTCTGGTGAACCCTCTCACTGCCCCACACCTCTGGCCTGCACCCCAGCTTGTATGCATAAATAAATAAATCTTAAAAAAAAAAAGATGTTTAATTATGGGCACTTAAGTGAGAGTAATTTCTTCTTTTTTAAAGGCTGGGTCTAGGACTCTATTCCAGCACAGTGGACAAACATCTGACAGCATAATCATCATATTGCACAAACACTCCCTGTTGTGTTATGGAAACACATGGCAAAAGGGGGGAAGCATTTTTAACATTTAATAATTCATTTTATAGTACAGACGTTAATGGAAAATGTTTCTACTATATTATAAAATCACTCATTCTACTACATTCCCACCTAAGTAAAATGTCAAGACATAGGAAAAGACACAATGGTGTTTTAAAGTCTCCCCCCTACCAGTCTTGTAAAATACCCACAGTTTCTAATTGGAAAATGGTAGCTTGTATAGGCGTCCATAAACCAGGGAGTGTCAGAGCTTTCCAGTTACAGCACACACTTATTAGGCTATATTATATGGGTCAAAAGTCATTCAAGACTTTCAGACCAATTTTAATCCAAGCAGAACAGAGTGGGGTGTTAAGGATGATCTAACAGATCAAGTCAGTTTTGTTATTTGATTTTAACTGTAGCTGAATCCCTTACAACATTCCCTTCTCTTTGTTTTTCTTTGTAGTTTTCTAGCATTTTGCCATACAGATAGATAGAGATATACACACACTCTTAATGCAGTACTGTGATGATGAAGTGTGCTTAGCAAAGATGTTACCCTGTTGTAATATAACTTTACCTTCCTTGGTACTACATTATAATACATAATGAAATGAATATTAACATAGAAAGTACAAAATGAAATAATCCTAGAATTGTTCACCAAAAGATTACTGTATACCTTATAAATCCTAAATCCCAAACAAATAATACCTATGAAAAATCTTGAGATTAAAGCACAGCAAACTTAAAATTTCAACTAACAGCACGAACTGACTATACTGGACATACCTTGTTGGTTTATAGAGGAATGCCATGAAGTCTCTTCTTTGTAACTATACTTTACTATTCTCAATTAGAGAAAACACATTTTTATTCATATTGGTAAAATCCCAACAGTTTCTTTTATATTTCTATACTTTTTGCCTGTGAGGTTTATTTTCTAGTCACTGAATACACTGGTTAACAAATTTGAATGAAACTCATGTTATTGAAATAAAATTAGTCATTTCCTATCAATTTGTATGTGCTCAACATGAATATGAAAGTCAAATTCTAATTTTGGCTCTAACTTTTTTGTAATCTGCAATAAATGGATGTTTACATCATGAAATGCATGCCAATAGTAATAGGCCTATGGCTAATACCTGTAAAAAATCAAGTCATAGACTACTTCTTAGATTTCTTCGCTTGTCTTTTGTACAGCTGTTCAGGAGCATATCTGGGGAGTGTCCAGCAGTAGTCAGCCAGCATTGTAATGGACATTTTCCCCTGGTATCTTTGTTGCATTGATGCGCTATCATGATGAAAACGTTCGCCATGTTCATCACTAACCATACCACCGTTTTCAGGGAAGAAATCCAGATGGGAATGAAGGAAGTGGATCTTTAGAGACATATTGCAGCCAAGTTTCAGATACTGCATCAGCATTTCTTCTACTAGTTCCTTGTAGTTTTCTGCCCTAACATTCCCCAGAAAATTTGTAAACACTAGGCAAAAAGCATTCCATGGTTGTTTCGCATCTCCCTGCAGCAAGTTGTTGAACTGGTCATCTTTGAAGAGCTCTCAAATCTGAGGACCCACAAAAACTCCCTCTTTAATCTTTGCTCCTTTAATGAGTCGAGGAAATTTTTAATGCAGGTATCGGAAAGCTGGTGAGGTCTGGTCCATGGTTTTCCACGAAATTCTTCATCAAACCTAGTGTCTGCCTTGTTCCTGGATAAGTCCAAATCACGAACCATGTCATTTAGTTCTTCCTGTGTTAGTCTGTGTGGGGTTGATGATGCACCACAGTGAAAATCTGGATCACTGCATGCTGGAGGTTCTGGAATAGGAAGTCTCTCACCATATGGAACTGGTCTCAATACAGACGGAATGTTTGGGTAGACCACTCTTGACTTCCTTTGCTTCGTTATTCCGCTGGAAAGAGGAGGAACCAAGCAGAAGTAACCAGTCTTTTATGTGGTTGCTTGGCGCTCTCCACACCATGGGGACTGCAAACAGCATTGATAGTCTTTTGCCATTTAACCTCTGTGAAAGCTGTGTTGTGCATGTAGCACAGCATATAGGCGGGGCCCAAGGCTTGTGTTGGTCACCAACCTTGCATCCAAAGTAAAGATGATAAGCCTTCTTCACTTGACAAGTGATACTTTTCTTCTGGTTGGCAAATGTCACTTCCCCACAAATACAGCAGAAATTGTCCACACTATTAATGCACTTTTGAGGCATTACTGTTCTGTATTGTGCCTAAATGGATAAAATAATAACAGTTCTGTGGAACAGTAGCTTAAATTGTCTTGCATAGTCTGAAATATTTTCAATGCCCAACCTTTCCAATAGGGCTTTACATGGTGCACTACTGATGTCAGCTTACTTCAGCAGCTGCCTGGCAGTAGTAGTGCATTGCATCAAAAAATGATGAAATCAACTCTGGATGATGTGTGCATGATGGTATTATGCAATGCAATGCACTATTACATAATTCTAGGCTGATTTAGGATGTTGTTGCAGTCCTATTGGATAAATTTACACGGTGAAACATATAAAATGAATTATATGAAATATCTTCAAAATGAGAGCTAATAAAAAATTTTCAGGGTTATATATTCATGTTCAGCACACCAAGATACTGCAGATTAGCACCTTTTTAAGTCAGTAACGACCTCAATGTTGACCAGTGATATTATTAATATCTAAGTATGATAGAGTACTCCTATAACAGCCAGAGATATCATGTGACCAATGATTCTCAGAAGAAATACTAGAAGCATCTGAAGGACTTTATCAAAATCCAGATAAACAACCCCAAGCTGCCAAAATTCTGACTGGGTAGATTTGTTGTGCTGCCAGAGAATTTCCCAGGTGAGTCTGACCTGATTGATCAGCTATTTGGATCCACTTCTACCTCACCATAGTCTGTGTAGCACTCAGAAGTGACAGAACATATACTTTATGTTATATACTTAGAACATACAAAATACTTCCTACTTGCTGCCTTGCTACTTTGCTAATTGTTTAATTTACCTGAAATTAATCATGGCTGATGAATGACTTGACTTAATGTTGTTGTTGTAAACTGCCATGAATACTTTTCAGCAATAATGGCCAAAGATTTCTTGGTATTGTTTATGTCATCAACTAAGTTTTTAGCCCATTGCTGTAATTTAAAATAAATACATCATTGTATAAAATAACAAATATGTTTCCCACTTTTGACTTGCTTTTGACTTAATTTGCAAGGAGTTTCAAATTATTTGAGTTCCTTGAACACTGGCAACACAAAATGTTTCAAACCTAAACTATCTAGATTCTATTCTAACTGCAATGTAGACAGACCCCTAAGACTTACTAACTTGACTTTCATGAAGAAACTTTTTTTCCAAGAAGTTACTCAAATTATAATATTAAAATACTGTAAGTACATGTGTTTCATGCATTTTTTTCTTGGGAAGGTCACTCTTACCAGATTCTCAAAGTGGTTGATGGCCCAAGAAAGCTTAAAAATACTGATTCAGGGAGCAGAACTGAAAGATTCACTACAGTGCTTTCTAAAAGAAATATTTTCATACTTTAACAACGAAAGAAAGAAGGGTTACCTAAAATCAAATAGCTTTCTATTTCCAGATGCAATTATATTATTTTTAAATTCACTGAGAGGGCCTCCCTGGTGGCGCAGTGGTTAAGTGCTGCGCTGTGGAGATGCTGGCAGTGGCAACTGGAGTTCAGCCCGGGAGATTCCCGCATGGCGCGGCAGACCTCTCCCGCCTTGCCCACTGCTCCCCTCAGCAGTGTATTTCCGACCGTCTGCCTGTTCTGCTCTCCACTCTGTCTCTGGTGGACCCTCTCGCTGCCCCATGCCTTTGTCCTGTACCCCAGCTTGTATGCATAAATAAATAAATCTTTAAAAAAAAAAGAAAACTTAGTAATTTGTTTTTTAATAATTAGATCTTATATGCAGTTAAACTGGAAAGATTTTTAGGTAAGGTAAAGATTTTTAAACATTTAAAGGAGATTGGCAC
>PVIJ01022738.1:0-15512 GCA_004024925.1 Scalopus aquaticus
CAACAGGCCTATCCATGCAACTTCACATCCTGAGCCTTCAAGTTAGCAACCACAGAGGCGGGGTGAAACCTGGCACACTTGAACATATTGTGGAAGCTAAAGGCGATAAAGTAAAAATCACATTTCTGAAAATAATAAAAAACATATATTGAACATTTATTCTATGCAAAGCATTTTTATTGAGTTTATGTCATTCAGTCTTCTAATGATTCTTGGAAGGATCTACTGTGATTATTTTAGGCATGAGAAAACTGGGGCATAAGCCTTAAGTGACTTAGTCAAGGTGAAAGAGTTTTCATGGGGAAGCTGGGATCTGCTTCTTAGCCAATACCTCAGTCTTGGTCCTAACTCTGTGTGCGTGTGTGTGTGTGTGTGTGTGTGTGTGTGTGTGTGTGTGTGTGTGTATACATGCTAGCCAATTATCTCACATGTAGAGGTACCATTTCAATGAACAGAAAGCAAATCTATTATTACTGTTAAAAACAAGACCCAAAAAGGAATCACTTATACTAAGTCCTATGTCACCAAATCTGCTTAACTAGTGTTGGTTCTCTCCAAGGTAGAAATTTAAACCTGTCAATCAGGAACCCCTGGATAGGCACGAGTTAGGTAACAGACTCTGCATCCCCTAAAGGAAGGAAACTTTGCAAAAATCAACCTTTTTTTTAAGCTGCCTAGAATAACATCCTTGTGCCTGCTTCATTCTGCCTATAAAATCTTTCATGGGGTACAGCTATCTGCAGCTCCTTTTTCAAGAGAAATAAAATCCTCTCCACCACTTATTACACCCCCTCCACCCTTTTACTCAACTGCCACCATTTTCCCCTCTGGTAACCTCTGTTATAATTGTCTAGCTTATTTTTGTTTTGCTCATTCATCTGTTTTGTTTCCTCCTCTTGAACATACAGGTGACACCATCCCTTATTTGTCTTTATTTTTCTAAATAGAGTAACTTATAGGCTTCTTGAGAACCTCTTCAGCTCCTTCCATTGTGCTGCCAATGACACATTTTCCTCTGTCCTCATAGCTGAGTAGTGGTCTCTCAGTATGTAGGCCAATCAGCTCAATCCACTCCACTCAGGGGAACTTAGGTTATTTACATGTCCTCGTTACTGTAAATGAATCTGAGCCAGAGCAGAACGCTCCACTGTCCTTCCTGCGGAGTACCTGGCTCTCACCACCCCTCCTGCCGGCAAATGCCAGGGTCCCCTGACTTCCATAACGAAGTACATCTTTGACTTAACTGGCCATGGCATACCAAGCATTAACTCTATCTTTAATCCAAAACATACACATGCACGTCTATGTGAAGGCACAGCTCTGGCTCAGCAAAACACTGCACTGGCATCTTGGAACCTAATGCTCATGGGTAATGAAAGTAAAAACGTTCCTGGCACGCCCCTGTGGCCAGCCCCCAGGTCACCTCGCCCAGGGCGGAGACGGGCAAAACTTTATACTGTCCAGACGGTGAAACATGATGCTCCCATGAGATGAGGATTTGCACAGCACACTCATGCCTTCATCTGGGGCTTTAAGGCTCCTTTTATCCATGAAGCTTTTATTTTTATTTTTATTTTTTATTTTCAGAGCCACTTACATAATGAGGAGTGCTCAGACATCATTTTCTTCCTTTGTACCTTTACAGCTTTTATTTGGAGACCCCGAGGAATGCTGGAGAATTGCAAGCAATTCAGGCGCCTGCAAACCTTGACCACCACTCTGGCTGTTCCCGCTCAATAATTTTTCCTGAGAGATTGTGTCTGTGATTTCTCAATTGCCATTATTTTTTGCTGATGTCATGGGAGAGGAAGGGGAGAGACTATTTGGAGAACTGTATTATTTACTCTCAATTTATTCCGTTACCTAAGTTACTGAAACAGTCTCTCAAACTCCAGCGATACCACAGCTCAGGCAGCAATGCCAGAAAAGCAGCCTGCCACTCAGCTTAGGAGAGAAAAGGGCGTAGTCACAGAGCTCGCCTCTGCCTTGCCCTCTGGTCCTTCCTCAGAAGTTAAGATGGAAAGGAAAACCACCACCTAAGTACAATTCTGAGTACCACATCATTAGTGGGCAGAATGAGCGTCCCCCTTGGGGCCCCCAAACCTGCCTGCTCTAAATGGGTTTGTTCATCTGCCACATAAAGACAGGTCTTTGTGCATAAGACCTGCAATAGACAAGAACTTTAATATAATTAGTGTGCAATAGAGAGAAGAGAAAGAATATAGCTGCAATAGTTTCCCTATGAAACACTGTTACTCAAGCCCCTCTTGGGTAAGTGCCCAGCCAAACTGGGTTGGCTCAAAGCAGGGCTGATGAAGCCCAAAAACTTGAAACAAATCTAAGGCACCTTCTGGAAGGGAACCATGGAGAAGGGGTGAGGTAAGTCTGGAAGGAAAAGAACAAAATCAAAACACAAGTCAAGATAAAGGCTGCCACTATCAACTATCTCACAGGTCTCTCACCCATGTCTCTGTCTCTGTCAAGTGTCTCCTTCTATGTCCCCCAAATCCCTGGTACAAGTCAAAGGCCAAGAAATAAGCCCAGCTTCTTCACATGTCTTTCTGACACATGCGCCTCCTCCAGGTCTTCTCCCAGTCTTTTCTAGTTTCTCCTCCCTGCTCAGCTCTACCTTCTTTGGGTTGGGCAGAGAACCTGGAACCTCCCCTTGCTCTGGATATCACGTATTACAATTCTCCTTCTTTACATTAACACCTCTGCTTCACACTGAAATCTAGTGTTCTAAGACTTCCACGCCCACTTTGCAGATGAGGAAACCAAAGTTCAGAGAACATGAGAGAGACATTTACTACTGCACGGCTGGGAAGTAGCTGCAATGCTATTTAACCTGCTTCAATCCTGACCTCTAATTTGTATTCTCAATGCCTGTTTCTCAGGTGTCACCACTACCAAATGCAAATAAAAAATAAACCTTCTGGCTTTATAAATCACAAGACTTCAGACATTACTGGGTGACATTTTCCTCACATAAATGAACCACTGCTTCCAAAACAAGCTCCTGCAGCTTCATAGATTTCAGCCTTCTCTTGTAGGCTGCAAGAAGGTTCTCTCATTTGCTAAATGAGAGAAATAAATATAAAAAAAAAAACAGTACTGAGCAAGCGAGGGTAAGACTTAGTTAATAAGTATAGCGTTTTGCATTCTGAATTTCACTTTGGCAAGGCATATTGTAGGGGGGAACAAAAATCTGCACCCCCCAAAATACGTCTTTTTGGCAAAAGGCTGATTTCATGGGAAGGGCTCTCAAGGCTGCCTGGAGGATGCTTCTGAAAAAGATATTTACATGTAAACTTCCATAAGGGTGTATTTCCCAGGAAGTCCTAATCTCCTGTCTTTTTAGTAGAGAAGACAAAACTTAAATCTTCATGCCTTGGTCTATTGTGAGTTCCCTAGAAACTCCCCAACTGACCTTCCCCTCCTCTCACCACTCCCAACTTCCCATCTTAGCTAAACTACTTAAGATGGAGTTTGAAAGCATGTGGATGATTATTCAATCCTGCTGGGTCTTCCCCATGGGTTCAGGAGGTAGACTTGTTATTATTAGACTCTTTTTTTTGGCTTTTTTTCTTATCAACCTGTCTGACACTTGTTTATTTCCCAGCCTGGAAGAACCCAGAGGGATAAGGGGTGATTTCCTTTGTGTCCCCCACACCATGCAGTCCATTAACTTCCTTATTATGGCAGAAATTCTCTTTGAGACTCAGAGAGAACACAGACAAGCCCACGGGACCCTGGAAAGATGGTCTAAATTCAGATGTTTGCCATGGTGATTTCCACTGAGAACGGAAAATTAAAGGGTAGAGTCTGAGATCCAACCACCAACACTTTAGAAAACATACAAAATCACAGAGCACCTGGATGTGATCTAGTCCTGGGTGTGCTCCGAATTTGGAACTCTTCAAACACAGGAAAATCAGACTAAACAAGAGATACATGATAATCATTACAATAAGCCCTTTCTCACTCTCATTCAGACTTTGCTTTTTCTTTTCCTTGGAGATATTCTCAAAAGTTCTAAAGGAACCTTCACAATAAAGAGACTGGTGCTCTCCCGGATGGCTCTTTTCTCCCTATCAGCCTAGTATCCATAGCAAATCCTACCCCAACATGACCTCAAAAAATAATATCTCCCATTCTACTGCATTCTGGTCCACACCACTATCATCTTACATCTGGATTATCATAATAGCCTCGCCCCTCCTCCCTGTTTTGTCCTTTGCCCTTCAGCTCTGTTTTCATCCCAGCAGACACAGTCATGGGTTGGTAGAAATTCTGGTCATTCTTTTGTTACAAAGAATAAAAGCTCAGATCCTGTTATTTGGCTCCTACAAAGACTCTGCTCTTGTCTTACTATTATGTCTCCATACCACCTCAGCTACTGTAGCCAAATATACTGGCCACACTCTACCTCAGGACTTTTGCACATGTTGGTTGCTCTGATAGAATCCTCTTTGCCCAGATGCCTATATTTTACATAATCTCCCTTCTTCTTGCAGGTATATTAAAACTCACCTAATGAGACTTTTCCTAGATTATGTCAACTGAAACTCCAATTCTTCAATTACATTTTCTATCTTCTGTCCCTAATTTTTCTCATTAGCAGTTATCAATATCTATGTTATATTTAACATATAAATCAGTATGTTAGATTGAAATATAACACTGGTCAACAGTGAGATCGTTACTGACTTAAAAAGGCCCTAATCTGTAGTATCTTGGTGTGCTGAACATGAACATAACCCTGAAAATTTTTTATTAGCTCTCATTTTATTAGCTCTCATCTCTCATTTCATATAATTCATTTCATATGTTTCACCGTGTAAATTTATTCAGTAGGACTGCAAAAACACCCTAAATCAGCCTAGAATGATGTCATATTGCATCACATGGCATATTACCATCACGCACACATCATCCACAGTTGACCGTATCATTTTCTGATGCAATGCGACACTACTGCCAGGCGGCTGCTGAAGTAAGCTGACGTCAGCAGTGCACTACAGAAAGCCCTGTTGGAAAGGCTGAGCGTTGAAAATATTTCAGACTTTGTGTGAGACAGTTTAAGCTACTGTTCCATAGAACTGTTATTATTTTATCCATTTAGGCACAATACAGAAGAGTAATGCCTCGAAAGTGTGCTACTAGAGTGGACAATTTCTGCTCTATTTGTGGTGAAGTGACACTTGCTAACCAGAAGAAAAGTATCACTTGTCAAGTGAAGAAGGCTTATCATCTTTATTGCGGATGCAAGGTTGGTGACCAAGACAAGCCTTGGGTCCCGCATATATGCTGTGCTACATGTACAACACAGCTTTCACAGTGGTTAAATGGCAAAAGGCCATCAATGCTGTTTGCAGTCCCCATGGTGTGGAGAGAGCTGAGCAACCACATAAAAGACTGTTACTGCTGCTTGGTTCCTCCTCTTTCCGGCAGAATAACGAAGCAAAAGAAGTAAAGAATAGTCTACCCAAACATTCCGTCTGCATTGAGACCAGTTCCACATGGTGAGGGACTTCCTATTCCAGAACCTCCAGCAGAATATTCTCTTATTCATCTGATGAGGGCAAGGGTGAGCCGACCTGTTCTTCTCCTGTTCCATCAGCATGCGGTGATCCAGATTTGCACTGCGGTGCATCATCAACCCCACACACACTAACGCAGGAAGAACTAAATGACCTGGTTCGTGATTTGGACTTATCCAAGAACAAGGCAGAATTGCTAGGATCAACACTCCAACAATGGCAACTTCTAGAAGAAGATGTCACAATTACTTTATATCAAAAGCGCCACCAGCAGCTGGAGCCTTTCTTCAGAAAGGAGAGTACTCTGGTATTCTGTCCCGATATTGAGGGCCTCATGAATGCCTTAGAAATCACTCATGACCCACAAGAATGGAGACTATTTCTAGACTCATCGAAACTGAGTCTTAAGGCTGTGCTTTTGCACAATGGAAACCGTCTTCCATCTATTCTATTCCTGAACAACTGTACAAGAGACAATCGAAGAAATCTAAGAAGTAGTCTATGACTTGATTTTTAAAGGTATAAGCCATAGGCCTATTACTACTGGCATGCATTTCGTGATGTAAACATCAATTTATTGCAGATTATAAAAAAAACTAGAGCCAAAATTAGAATTGGACTGTCATTTTGATGTTGAGCATATACAAATTTATAGGAAATGACTAATTTTATTTCAGTAACATGACTTTTGTAAAAATTTTTGACCATTGATCAGTATGTTATATTTCCATTTCTTGGTGAACATCAGATTCTCCTTAGAATTCATGCCTTTTTTAGGGAATTTTTTTTTCTTCATCTATTTTGGTTCTTTTGCATCTTTGGAACCAAGAATCATGCCACGCACATGATGGGTACGCTTAACATTAGTTGTTGAAAAAATAATTGAATAAAACAATTATTGCATTGGGTTTTGATCAGGTAAGTTCATGAAATGGAAAGAGATAAAAATGCCTGACACAGACACTCAGTGACTGATGGATTTTAAAAATGGACAAATCATAAAATGGTAGTAACTGGAATGGTGGCATTACAGGTGATTTGATTTCACTTTTAGTATTATCTATACAGCAGTTGTTTGAGCAATAGTGTTTTGTTCGACATCATTTCTGTATAACATTGATGAGAAAAAAATCAATCCCCACCAAGAGGCAGGAAAGATGTTATTTCAAGGACCGGGTTTTGTTACTCATTTTGTTTAAGATCACAGCTTCCAAGAACCTATAGATGACATTAGGTGTGGACTTACTGTATTTATCATGTATGACACAAGACAACATTTAAAAAAATTCCTTTTCACTTGTATAGTTACATTTTCCTTTCTCCTCTGGGTGGTATACCAAATAGGAATGTAATTCCTTTTTACATGTGAATAGCAGAGGCCAAGAAAAAAAAAAAAACTGATTATCTAAGAGCTCAACTGAACTTAAGTGACAAAGATGGGAAAATAAGAAAGGACTGATACTTTTACTAATGCAAAGTGATGGGGAAATGACAGGAAAAGTCATGTTTAGAAAGAGTAGACTTATTGCAGAATTTCTACACCCTAGTAGCTTATTGATGGGAATGAGGTTTGACAGGTCTACATTTAAAGCTGGATTTATATAATGCTGGGCATAAAATTGAAGAAGCATTTGTCTTACACTGTGGCATCATACACATGCCATTGTCTCCACTTCAAGTGTAAGTTCAGTTGAGTAAGTACTCAACATCCCTGCTGCTGGGAACCCTCCCATCTATCTACAGAGCTCTTTTTCCCCCTGCAAAGTTGAAGCCTTATCCATTAAACAATCACTGTCCACCCGACTCCCTGTGCCCATGTGACTTACCAATTTGAGTATGCCTGGCACCTCACCTAAGAGGGATCATACAGACTTATCTTTTTTTGTGATGGACTGATTTGACTAAGCATAACATCTTCAAGGCTCATCTACACTCTAGTGTGTCAGCATTTCCTTTCTTCTTAAGACTGATCATATTCCACTTTGTGTGTTTTTATTATTAGTTTTCAATGATGATCAGCTTGGATTCTTACCTGTTGCCTGACTAATATGTGACCAAAGCAAAATTTGGTGATTTAAAGGTGACAAATTGCCTACTTTCACCTTGTGTGCCAGGGAGTGGAAATTATTTAAACATTAAAAAAAAAAAAACTTCAGTATTCAGTTTGTTCAATTTTTACTGAATTGCTGCAATAGAGAAACCTTGGGGTACTTCTGATAATTACTTGGTAAATTAGGAGGATATACTGTGTTCAAGAAAACTCCTAAAAGAAATTAAAAGAAATGTATAAATCAGCGAAGCAATATTTAAAAATACAAAATACTTGAGCAGGAGCCCTCAAAATCATTCTGACCCCCAGAAACTATTTGCAATCAAGTTGGGACTTGGTAACCTTTTGTATAAAAGAAGATATTAGTACCTACCTTACCCATCTCAACACAGCCATGCAAGAATCTAATGAGTTAATGTATGATCAACAAAATAATGACAAAAACCAAGCACATAAGTTATATAAGATTTCTAGAGAAACTTGGTTGGTTGTTCACTGAAGATTTATGTTCACTGTTCATATTCTGAAGCTGTTATGGAGAAGAACCTACTTGGGTAGGTAGAACTGCCCAGGCCTCTTCCAGAGGTCGTGCCTGTGTCAATGGGATGTATGAATGACAGAGGCCGGTTCTACTTGCATTCTCCCACAATTCTTTGTACTCTCCCTTCCCTTTGACTAGCTAAATATTGACAGTCAAGATGATTTGAGAAGCCACTTCGAGAAACCTGGCAAAAGCTCCTGAAGCTTGGGTTCTTGAAACTTTAGGACACAGAACCCTTATCCCACACCACTGCCACATTCCAGGTGAGTGAGAAACAATCTATTTTGGTAAATCATCAAAATGGAGTTTATTTGTTACAAAATTGAGGTTTTGCCTCATGTGGTAAGGCACTTTGTGAAAGCATGGATTTTCTACTGCTGTCTATATGGGAGAAATGAAACTACTTTAAACACAGATATTATGCCTTTTTGTTATAAAAATACTGTATCATTTTCAGTATCCCAAAAGGAGATTGACTAGCTCTCAATTAAAACAAATTAAAAGAGGAATTTTTTTTTTCAGTGAAACATACATCATGAACCCACAGAGCAGCATTTTCCAAACTGAGGAAAGTAGGAGGTGAGGACACCTGATGGATATCAGGTGGCTGTGGACACTCCTAGAAAGCCAGGGTTGGACTATGGGGCCTCCTCATAGGATGAGTACATGATCAGAATCTTTCATGAGCCCATGCTCACTGTTGGTTTCTAACGAGTGAAAGGAATGGGGTGGGATAAGTATTTAAGTTTTTCCCCAACTGGGAACTCCTATCTTTTTTTCCTTCCTAGCATCTCAAAGAACAAGCGTTTTCTGGAGCCCACTTTGAGAGATGACAACACAGCATGCCTATGCCCTGGACAATAACATCACAGAGGGGTAACCATCTTGCCTCTTTGTTCCTGAGTGTCTTTAGAAGGAGTCAGACCAGGGGAGAGGCAACCTTACCAATGCTTTAGGAAGTGCTCAAAAACTCAAACCAGATGCCGGATGAAGGCTGGATATGGACTGTGTACTAGATAATAGAGCGGTAGCAATTTTAAGTGTCCCGATGTTTAGTTCATTCACTCTGCTGATGTAGGAGAATAAGCTCCTTCTTAGCAAATGGGCAAGGTACTACATTAGCTCAGAGCGAAGGGGTATGTTTTCTCCAACTTAGTCTCAAAATTCTTTTAGAAAAGCATTTAAGAGGTAGAGGAAGAGGAAGAAGAGGAAGTGGAGGAAGAAGAAGAGGGAGAGGAGGAGGAGGAAGAAGCAGGAGGATGAGTAGAAGGAGAAGTGGAAGGGGAGTAAGAAGCAGAAGGGAAAGGGGAGAGGAATAAGAGAAGGAAGAGAAGGACGTGGGAAGGACGAGAGGAGAGGGAGGGTGCGCACAAGGGTGTGCAGGCACAAAGCAGGGAGAATGATGAGAGAGTGAAATAAACTGCAAATAATTGGTAAGTTTTGGTCAAGCATCTTCAATTTTTCCATAAGTTTGGTTTTACACACACACACACAAACACACACACACATACACACACCCAGAGTATAAAGAGTGATGTCCTATAGCCAGTGGTTCCATATTATTTTGGTTGTTTTACTTGAAACATATTGCACATGTTTACTCAGGGCTAAATGGCACCAGCAAGAGAATCTGTGAGTTCTGACTTAAAATGGCTCTACCACAGGCGGGAGCCTGGTATACAGTCACACTTGGGTAGGCAAAGAAAAGTCACTGATTTGTGTTAGTTCTTCAAACAGGGCACTTCAGCTTTAAGAAACACTCCAAAATTTTTTGTGCTTTGTTTTTGGCAAACATCAGAAACAGTCTCTCATTTTTTATTTTTCCACCCATGAACAGGCCAAGTGCTGAAAAATAAAGGTCACAGACAATTTTCTGGGTTTCTGTGGCTCTCGGAGGAGAATGACTAAAAACTCATAGCTGCCAACGAAGAAAATTATTAATATCTTTCCACCAAGTCAAGCTGACGGGCAATTATGACCCACAGGTCACTCTGCATCGTTCTGCTGTTGGTTGTTGCCACTCTCTCCTCAGCCTTGAGGGTCCCCAAATGCCAGTTCTTGTCAACAAACCTTGGGTGGGCTTGTCCATAGACATCATCAGGGGGGTGGCTTCTGGATAAGGAAGCCCCATTGGCTCAAAACCCTATTTTAGGCTCAGGATTAGAATAAATAACTAGAACACCGAGATCCTGACACACACGCTGTGCGCTGAGGGCCTACCCTCCCTCCTCAGGTCTGCATCCTTCCCTCTTTCTGTCACCTCCTTACTCTGGTTCCACATGGTACTATTTTCATCATAGGTGCTAACAATCTCAAATAAGAAGAAAATGGTTGTGGCCTCCGCACCTCCTCCTCCAGCTTGTATTCAAATTCTTAGTCCCGTTCTCAGCCACACAGCTTGTGACAGGAATCTAGGGTGTCGCTGTGTGCTCCTTGGCTGTGCAACACAGTGGGGCAGGTCTTTCCATGCCCCCTCCACACTGGCACCCTGGACCTCACACAAACCCAAAGAAAACACCCAGGAAAGGAAGTCACCTCTGGGCCAGAGTTCACATGAATTCCCTCTTTCTGTGGGGATTTCTGAGATTGGGAGGTAGCATTCCAGTTAGAGATGCTCTCCATTCATTCTCTTTTGGGGTGGAGACTCTGTGACTCTTTTTTTTTATTTATTTGTTTATGCATGTAAGAACTGGGGTGTCGGCTAGAGTTGTGGGAGGAGTGAGCGGATTCACCAGAGACAGAGTGGACAGCAGAACAGGCAGATCTACTGAAGTACACTGCTGAGGGGAGCAGCGGACGAGGCAGGAGAGGTCTGCTGCGCCATGTGGGTCAGCTCCGTGGCTGGGGATCACTCAGGCTGCAGCAGTGATAGTGCTGAGAATTAACATCGGGGCCACGAGGGAGGTCCTGACTCTGTGACTCTTACGCGTGATAATTATAGTTAGTGTCATGTAGATTTCTGGACATTTAAGGAAATATTTTCCAGAATCAAGCCCAATTCCTCCTGGATAATAAATGCTTTCACAGAGATGATAAGAATTCTGGTGATTTTCCAAATGAAAATGTGTAATAGGCTCTCGCTATATTAATTCTTAAATGGAGTAATTTTTTCCCCCAAATATAGGCTAGCCTCAGGCGGTCTTAATGTTTTTAAGTGATTAAAGGTAACTCTTACCAAATCAATAGAAGAAGAAATACTAAAGAGGGAACCTTAAAACTAAAATTAACATTGACTGAGGACAGATATAAAAATAATATGAGATCATGATTTTTCTTTAAAAGTCCGGCAAAATTATTGGAGGTTAAAGAAAAAGACACAAAAAATTGGAAATGTAATTGGATTGGCAAGTGTCCTCACTTACAGATATATGTTAGAGGAAATGATACTCTTCTGCAAATTATCTCAAAGACATGGATACTAACCCAAACATAAAGAAAAGCTATTCCAACGTCTGAACAGTTAAATTATGATTGACAATTAACTATGCATTTAAATACCAAATACCTCTAATGATCAAGAATCACTCTTCCATCCCTCTGGGATGGTAAAAATGATGATGCAAATCCCTACATTTCTCTACATTTTATAAAATGTCATCTTCATTAGGGTATTTCAGCTGAAAACACAAGGGCACACAATGAAAACCTAGAAAGACCTAAAGGGAACAAAAGCGGGAAACACAACCCCCCCATTCGCAGCTTTGTAAGTTTGAAAGTGATGTGTTTAGAATGAACAAAATACATTTTAACACCCGTGGGCAGTAAACTAAAGCTATTCAATATCTTAACCAAATGCTGACTGCTGTTTTAAAAACGTCAAATAATTAAATCAGAGGAGGCAAAGTTAGGTCCCATTGAGGTGATGAGTTAAAAGTCCTAGCTTTCCCCCAAAGTGTGCATTTTTTTCCTGGGTAAATCATTAGTGTTGCCTTCAAGGAATTCACATATTACTTGATGTATATATACACACACTATCAACAAAAACATACACAAAAAGTCTCTAAGTAAATATTACCTGTGATGAATACACTGTAATTTCTGAGGAGGGCAAAGGATGATGCTCCCTAAGAACAACTGAAGAGAACTTCCTGGAGGAAGTCAATCAATACCTTCAATGGCTCTAAAGGGAGCCATTGAACGGGAGTTGAGAAACTATAGGTGAGAACAATAGTGGCTGCTACCCCATTGCTGAGGCCACAGCCTGTCTCGTCTCATTACACCACATTACCTGTTAAAAGATGTACCAACGTAGATGGTGCAATTCAAATAACAGATGGATATATCATAAAGACGCCATAAACAGTGCCCATTATTCCACACTTTTCAGACATTGTCCAATGATACATTTCCTACACTGTACCAGGTTATTTTATTTTTGCTCTTTTCCATTATAATTTCAGCCAATAAGCTAGATTAAATTTAAAGGAAGCCAGTAAAGAACACAAATTCATGACCATCAACACAATGAAGGATGTTCAGCTCTGCCTCAACCATCCCGAGAACTCTGTTTTACATTATTTATGATTGTTTTGTTCTCTAATTTTTAAAAATTTATGCATGCAAGAACTGGGGTGCAGGCACGAGATGTGAGAGGATTCACCAGAGACAGTGGGGAGCAGAACAAGCAGATCTACTGAAATATACTGCTCAGGGGAGCAGGAGACCAGAGAGGAGACATCTGCTGTGCCATGTGGGTCAGCTCTCTGGTGGGGAATCCAACTTATGCCACAGTGGCTGGTGATAGTTTCATTGTGCTGAGACTTTAACCCCTGTGCCACCAGGAGGCCCTGTTCTCTAATTATTAAGAGAATTAAGAAAAATGTAGAACTTATTTTTATTTTAATGATGGCACAAACACTAACAGGGCCTTGGAACCATAGCGGGTAGACAACAGATGAAATCTCAGTCAGTGTCTACAGGAAAGTCAATTATCGTATGGGAAAGGCAGGTTCGTGTAGTGGACACCTCCTGTGCCTTTTGTGAGATAAAAGCCTCAGGTTCAAGGACATGGGGGTTGACCATGGGGGCACATTCATGGGGCAGCAGACATATTACCCCAGGGAGACAGGGAGCACTTTTGGAGAAGGTGAAAAGACATCAGGGTGGAAGGGCAGATTGATCAGGGGGTCGTCCAAGTTAGGTAGAGGAATTTCGTATTTATACAGTAAGACCCAGTTTAACATCATCAGGAGGGACTTGAAGAGAACCATTTTAAGTAAAATGAGGTAAAAAGGAGTCAGGTTCTTGAAAACATAGTTTTGTTCAAATTTGGCCAGGATAGTTTATTTTATTTTCTTTTTTTCATTGATGTTATAACCAAATGACATGAATGAAACCTTATCATTTCAGGATCTGTGGGACCTCTGGCAATCAGGAACTTGAGGCAATTTTAAGGAGGGGAGTGACACATAAAAACAACACTTAAAGCAGATAAGTTGATGGGGCCTCCCTGGTGACATAGGGGTTAAGTTGCTGCGCTATCACATTATCACTCTATCACTGCTATGGCCTGAGTGCAATGCCTGGCCAGGGAGCTAACCCACATGGCACCGGAGACCTCTCCTCTCTCGTCCGCTGCTCCCCTCAGCAGTGCATTTCAGTCGATCTGCCTGTTCTGCTCCCCACTCTGTCTCTGGTGAATCCTCTCATCCCCACACCTCTGGCCTACACCCCAGTTAACCTATGCATTAATAAATAAATCTTTATAGTAGATCTGTTCCTGCCTTCTTTCTTGGTCCATTTGCTTGTAGGATTGTTTTCCATCCTTTAACTATAAATCTCCATTTATGATAAAAGCCCTTGAAATCCTTGGAATAGAAGGAACATACCTCAACATAATAAAAGCCATATACGAAAAACCCACAGCCAACATTATCCTCAATGGTGAGAACCTGGAGGCCTTTACAATAAGATCAGGAACAAGGCAAGGATGTCCACTCTCACCAATTTTTTCAATATAATACTGGAAGTCCTCACTAGAGCAATAAGACAAGAGAAAGACACTCAAGGAATCCAAATAGGAAAACAAGAAATTAAACTGTCTCTGTTTGCAGACGATATGATAATATATATATACAAAACCCTAAAAACCCCATAGAAAAACTACTCAAAATTATAGACCAGTTCAGTAAAGTAGCAAGATACAAAATCAATGCACAAAAATCAGTAGCCTTCCTATACGCAAACACCCAATCTGAAGAAGAAATTAAGAAACCCACCCCCTTCAAAATCGAAACCAAAAAAAATCAAATATCTGGGAATAAATCTAACAAAAGACATAAAAGACTTATAAAAAGAAAACTACAAAACACTGTTGAAAGAAATACAAGAAGACACAAGGAAATGGAAAGACATCCCCTGCTCATGGATTGGAAGGATTAACATTATCAAAATGGCAATCCTCCCAAAAGCAATTTACAGATTCAATGCTATTCCAATAAAAATCTCAACGATATTCTTCAAAGAAATAGATCGACCACTGATGAAATTCATATGGAACCACAAAAAGCCCTGCAAAGCTAAAGCCCTCCTGATTAAAAAGAAAGAAAATGGAGGAATTTCACTCCCTGATTTCAAACTATACTACAAAACCGTAATGACTGAAACAGCACGGCACTGGAACAAAAACAGACACAAAGACCAAAGGAACCGAACAGAATACCCAGAATTAAAGCCACATTTATATGAACAACTAATCTTTGACAAAGGAGCAAAGAAAATGCAGTGGAACAAGGACAGTCTATTCAATAAATGGTGCTGGGAAAACTGGACAGCCACATGCAAAAAAAATGAAGCTAGACTACTGCCTCACACCCTGCACAAAAAACCAACTCAAAATGGATAAAAGACCTAGATGTAAGACCTGAAACCATAAAATTTATAGAAGAAAATATAGGCAAAACTCTACATGACATACATCTCAGCAAAATCTTTAACGACACATCCCCCAAAGCGAAGGAAATGAAGGACAAGATAAACAGGTGGGATTACATCAAAATAAAAAGCTTTTGTACAGAAAAGGAGATATTAACCAAAACAAACAGACACCCTACCAACTGGGAAAAGATCTTGCACACAATACATCTGATAAAGGACTGATAACAAATATTTACAAGGAACTCACACAACTCAACAAAAACAAAGCTAACAATCCAGTCAAAAAATGGGCAGAACTGCTAAAACGGCACTTCTCCAAAGAAGAAAAGCAAATGGCCAACAGATACATGAAAAAATGCTCAACATCACTTATAATCAAGGAAATGCAAATCAAAACCACTATGAGATACCACCTCACACCTGTGAGGATGGCACACATTAAAAATGCAGGCAATAACAAATGCTGGAAAGGATGTGGAGAAAAAGGAACTCTTCTACACTGCTG
>PVIJ01022739.1:0-15518 GCA_004024925.1 Scalopus aquaticus
GAAGGGAAAGGGCACAAAATGGAATAGAAAAGAACACAAGGGACCATGGAGATGGATCACGGGTGAATTGGTGGTGGGCTACCCAAGGGGAATGCAAAATGTAAAAGACAAAAATAACAATAAAAATATATATTATAAAAAAAAAAAAAGAAGTATAAGGGACAGCAGAAGTGGTCATGGGTTCAATCAGACTTGGGGATTTAGCCTTTGTGGATCTTCAGCATTTGGGGTCAGCGGATTATAGCCCCCACTATGTCAATCTTCCAGAAGTCTGTTGTGGGCCTCTGAAGGTGGAGGCCTCCAGCCCCCAACCTCAGGGAGGAAAAGTTTGCAGGCTTTCAAGTAGCTGAGTGACTACAACTGTTCTCGGTTTTGCTGCTATTACTGGTGTAGATTTTGGTGGTCTGGTTGATGGAGAGTGGGGTTCTTGGGTTCACTCTGGGGAAGGTTTCACCAGAGCTCCCTTTCAGCAGCACGTGGCAAGCTTCTCCGAGACACAGAGACATTGAATATATTTGAAGGACAGGTTTATTAAAGAAAGAGACAGAAGAACAGAGAGCATTAATGTAGGCACAAGTGGGCAGGAAGAGCTGCCCCTGCTGAGGTGGGTCAGTGCAGAGAAGCCCCAGCCTGGTACAGGTCATGGGCAGGAAGGAGGCTGCTGCCCTGCGGAGGGACAGAGAGTTGATGGAAAGAAGCACCTGCATAGTCACAGGTGGGCAGAGGGCGCGCTGCTGCCCTGAGCCCATGCAGAGATCGCACTTACATAGTTTTCTCTTTGGGAGGGGCTCACACCTTCCAGGAGTGGCTTATTTGTTGTTAATCATGATTAGAAAGGGGCCAGAGAGTGTCTTGACCTTCCTTACACACCCTATAGCCTCTTACATCTGCTTGAAGTGATTATGTTAATTGCTTCTACCCCTACCTGCTGTGTGGGTCAAATCTTGCGATCCTCTCTCCTCCATCATTACAGCCTAGGAGAGAGGGCGAAGACCCGGAGCCAGACGCCTCGCTGAGCTGTGAGTGTGACCGTTTGTTGAGCCGTTTGGCCACTACGGCTGCTGTTTTGAGTGTTGCTGGTCTGGTGCTGCTTTGGGGCATCTTGGTAGCTCCAGTAGCATCTCCTGTTGTATCTTCTGTTGTCTTAGTGAGTTGTAATCTTGCCTATAGTCTGGCTGCCGTGTGTCCCAGAGGCAGGGAGACACCATCTTGAGCAGGAGACCTGTTGTTCAGGAGAGAAGCTCCAAGTCCTCAGTGTCGGGAAGACATCATTTTATCTGCTTTTTGTTTGGGGCTTAAGAAGACCTCATATTGCTTCGGGTGAGGTAAACAGCCATTTTTGGCCTCAGTGACTCTTTGTTTTTCCCCAGTTTGTTAAATAAATCCCATTATTGTTGTTTCCTGAGCCTGAGTAGTCTTACAATTGTGTGCACGGGTGAAGAACTCAGACAGTGACCAGTAAACTATTTGGGCAGTTTCTTGGCCATGTTTAGTGGCCCTTGCGGCGCTGGATCAGTCCTAAGTAAGTTTGTGCCTGAGCCTTTTGGAAAATTTCTTACGAAATTCTGATATGCATGCCTGGTTAAGACTTATTTCTGAATACTAACGATAACCATTCAAACAGTTCTCATTGCCAATATTAGCTTTGCCATCAAGTTTTCTATCTGCCAGCAAGTCCCCTAACCATTCTGAACTTCATTAGTAAACAGCAGAAAGATTAAATGATACAATGCATCCACAGTTCATAACACATGGACATTCAATACATTAAATTATTATTATGTAACTAAGCAGTGTAGTTCTCTGCCAGAGGAATTGATAGGAAAAGTGTCTATTCATTGTGGTAGTGAAGAAGAACATACATCTTCTAGAGAAAGGTAGGGCCAATGCTACTGTGAAATATTTTATTCTAGAAAAACTCATTTGGTCAAAAGACGGTTTCAGAATGAAATCCAATAAAATATAGTCTAAGTTCATGGAAAGACCTATCACAGAGCCCAATGAAATTCAATTTAATTCTTTACCTGAGCTTATAAATATGTGGTGGAGTTGCCTTTTTTCCATTTAAAATGCTTCTCACTAAGACAAACAACTCAAATCCTTTTATTTTCCTTTAGTCACTCTTAAATGAACACCTTCTTTATTTCTGACATGTCTAATCCAAGCTAGAGCCCTCCATACATTCTATAGCTGCTATTTATTTTCTCCAGAGTGCAATAGTTCCTGCACTTTTAAAAGATGAATTCAGTAGCCCCTTCCAGGTTTCTTATTTTTGGTTACTTCAGGTCAGGGAATTTACTTCAAAGCCCATCAAGTTATCAAGCAGTTAGACCCAAGTCCCTTCATTCATAAAAGAGATATGAGACTGGGAGAAAAATTGCTTTTCCATTTTATAACCAAGCAATGAAACAACAATTATGGAATCCATAGCTGGGGGTTAATTGCAAAACCTTGGCCTGCAACAGGGAAGGCTACATTTCGCTTTGTGATTCAGGGAACATTATGGGAGCAGTAACTTCAGGGGATTCAGACTTAGAAACTGCTTAATGTTGCAATCCAGGGAAACCTATATGCCCCATCCCATTGCTGTGTCTCAGAGCAGAAGCCATTTCTGCTTCTGGCATTGTTAGCTGAAATTAAAGTCTCACCAATAGTTAGACAAAGAGTATATGGGATAATCAAAGTGAGATTCTAGGAAGAAGTCCTACAGATTTACTCTGTGAGGGCTGTTCCAATAAACACAACTTTGAATTTAATTTACATATGTAAGAATGTTGAAAAATTGACATTAAGTAATGTAATTAGTCTTGATGTTCAAAGTTTTCCTGTCCTAAAGATGTGTTGATGCTAATGGAGGCCATGCAAGATTTCACTTTATTTCCTTGTTAATGATGTACTGCAGAGATGCAAAGGCTGGGTGTCCATTGTTAAATCTTTTTTTTTTTTTTAATCGGAAAAGGCTGACTTGACCTTCAGGCAGCAGATTCCTGATAAGGATGAAGTCTGTGAAAAAGGCCGTGCTGTCTAGCCAGCTAGACCAGGGATGGGGTCCCCAGAAACATTAGAATAAGTTTACAGCATTCGCAGACCACAGCTGCAATTTAGAAAGCAATTCTTCTTCCTCTGATAGGTGCCTACACCTAGTCTTTCCTCTTTGAAAACTCATGATGTTTTTTAAAAAAACATATGATTGTATCAATTAATTGGTAATAAATTAGGAATATATGTCGGGTGACAAATTTATAGCTGGTGAATATTACGATGTAAATATGTTCTTTGCTCAATGGTATATAAAAAACATACTTCTGTGAATAAAAGAACAGTGCTAATGCAGATTAGTGAAGCTTGGAAGAAAAAACAACAAGGAATTACATTTTCCTTTGTCATTTTGTAGAAGATTTCAATAATTTGGTATCAAGAGAAATAAAAAAGATGCTATATAATAGTTCTAATTTTATTTTGTCCATGTATGTGCATCGGTAAGTTTTTTTTTTTAATCACATTCGTCGGTACAGACATTCCCAGTTAAATTTTCTTTTTTTTATGATAGTTTTTTTTTAAAGATTTATTTATTTATGCATACAAGCTGGGGTGCAGGCCAGAGGTGTGGGGTGATGAGAAGGTTTACCAGAGACAGAGTGGGGAGCAGAACAGACAGATCAATTGAAATACACTGCTGAGGGGAGCAGTGGGTGAGACAGGAGAGGTCTGCTGCGCCATGTGGGACTGTCCCTGGCCGGGCATCTAACTCCTGCTGCAGCTGCTGACAGCTCCCCGGTGCTGCGCTTAACCCGTTGCGCCACCAGGGAGGCCCTAAATTTTCTTATTGCTTGAAAACTTTCCCTCCCATAAGAATTTCTCAAGTAAATTGTAAGTAAATTGTAAGTAAATTGTAAAATCGCTCATTCTTAAAAAACAAGATTTATAACAATGCCATTTTTAACCTTTTAATTTGTCTTTTCCTATTTAACAAAAATTTAAACCAAATCAATATATGGCATGCTTAAAAATATTAAATTTATTTAATCTTAATGATCGTTGAGTTGCTACTGTGAGTCAGGCATCTTTGTCGACACACAGAAATTCAATAATAAAACAAAAAACATAAAATTTCTTATCCTGACAGAATTTACTCTCTAGTTGGGACTCAAATGCTGTAGTTACAATGTTTAAACAGAAAAATAAAATGAAAGAGGAAGATCGGGTATGTAGCTTGTGGGAATATAATAGAACCGTCTCCATAAAAGGGGAGGTAGGATGGTGCCTGCTCACCTGGGCCTGAGGGGCCAGGCTCTGTACAGTGAAAGCAGGTGGACTCTTGGGAGACACATGGAGAGGAGGGACACTGCCTCTAAGCTTTGGACTGTACCCGCGACTTGGGGGGAGTGGAAGGAGACACGTGGAATAGAAGGACATAGATGGCACTTGGAAGAAACACATGAGTGAGAGATGTGGGGGACGGGGGCTGATAATGGCAGCCATCATCTTGTACTTTGATTTTGCTCCGTTTGTCCAACTTGCCTGACCCTTTCACTCCCTTCCTATGGTTCCCTGCCAGAAAGTACCTTAGACCTGTGGCAACCTTTGCATTCTCAGAGGCCCCAGTTTGGGCCAACCCATTTGACTGGATATTTAACCATGAAGAGATGGCTAACCATTTTATTTGGAAACTATTATCCTTTCTACATTCTCTATGCACATTTAATTCTTCAAAGTTCTTTCATAACAGTGTTTTGTCTTTGTGTGCACACATGGTTTGATCACTTCTGAGTATGCAGGCTGGGGGGTGGCTGGGGTATCCCTCAGTCCATGTGCGAATAGGAGGGAGCAATAACTGCAATTTTAAATGGGATGTTGTGGAAGATTGAGAAATATGACATTTCCGGACATATTTGAAGGAATAAGAGAATATCTCGGAAGAGCCATTCTTGGGAGAGTTTTAAAATACAAGTGAAGATATCCATCATAGAAAGTACTTCTGGCATGTTTTAAAAATGACAAATAAGCTAGCATTGTGGGTCTCCAGTGGGAATAGTAATATGGACCTAATTCGGACTCTGCCTGTTGTGTACTGCAGGCAAACTCCGTGACAACAGCTTTTACAGCAGGGAAAGATGTATTAGTACATGATCGGTCGAGTGTGACGGCAGATTCCATCCGCCTGCCCTCCCCTTAAAGGACGAGAGTTTTAAAGGGTGAGTTAGAGGGCACAGAGGGGTCTGGACTGGTCAGGGGAAAGTGAGGACCGGAGTTCCCAATTCACAGTTGTGGTAGCAGCTTGTGCTTCTTCGTGCTTGTGCTTCTTCGTGGGTCACATATTCATTTCGGGGGTGGGGGATGGGGAATAGGGGCTTGTCAGTGCTCTGAGGGGAATTTGGAGGGTTTGACTTCATAAAACTACTTCTGGTCATTTCTTCAGGAGTTCACAGGTGCTCTTGGCTGTAACCTATAGTTGGGCACACTAAACCTGCCCCAGCGGGTTCCCCCTGGCTGTGCTGATTGTCTGTGAAGACAGCAGCCGGAGGCTGTAAAACCCGAGGAGGCGAAGGTAGATGGGAAGAGAACATGGCTGGCGGCGGTTCTCACAATCTGTATTTTGATCTCCTTTGCAAGCGGTATTTTACTTCTCCAAAAAAGCTTCTGTACTTTGCAGAACAACTCCTGTGTTTTACAAAACAACTTCTGGCCACTGAAACAGGCTCCTGTATCCTTGTACTACTTCAGAGGTGTCTTATCAGAGCCATTGTTAGGTTTTGGGGGCTTGCCCTTGGCACAGCTAGGCTTTTATCTACCCCTACTCTCAGGTCCCATGATCAATGCCTTTATAAACAAGTGTTTGCTTTTATTTAAAATTATTAGCATAAGTCACTCCAGCTCAATTGCATCCTTGTCTTGCTTCTGATCAGTCAGGCTCATTATAGTATCAACAGAGAGACCAATTAGGTAGCTATTGTAGTAATTTTGGGGATAGTGTCCTTTAATGACATGCCTCTACAGTCACTGGGGGGATTTGAGGAAATCTTCCCATCTCGCCAGGTCATTGTTCACTTATCTGTAAATTGTAACTGCTGTTTCCACAGGTTTGCTAGCCCTTTTCAGTGCTGAGATTCTCTTGGTAGCATCTTAGCACTAAAGAACTATATCGACAAACCAAGGCATACCCAACTTTGCAGCCTTTTATCACTTATGATCCTTCTTGGCAAGGACACACTGATCAGAATATCTCCACTAGGTATTATAAAGGTAGAAGAATAGAAATGAGAACTAACAAAGGTCAGTTGTATATCCACTGGTCAGAGACTCAGAGAGGCAAGGTGCCAGCATTGCGGTTATGCTGATGCTTCTGCAAAAAGGAAAAAAAGAAATGCCAGGGGAGTCAAATTTTCCTCTTAACAATCAGTTCAACTGAAACAGAGAAACTAACACAATAAATAAAAGGCAGGATATGTCAAGTCAACACAAAAACCAGTTGGAGGCAACAGGCTAAATACAATTCAGGTTTCTGTTGCACAGAGAAGTCTCCAGAGCCAGGAAGTTCAGTACAGTCTGGCACAGAGTACAAATGATGCAGAACTTGTTTCTGACATTATCACCCAGGGTGCTGCGTGAAGCCTTAGCAGCACTGCAAGTTCAAGCACCCAGTATGCATCTAACAAGTGCTAGGAACAAAGAAGAAGACAATGTGCTAGAATTATTTTTAGGTCTTTAATGGTTTAATAAATATACTAGTGTTGGAGGAGAGAAGACTTGCGGAACAAACTCCACAGATAGGTTTTCATGGACCCCACCCCCACCTCAGACCAACGAGATCCAAGACACCAGGGACTACAAATACCATAATGACCTCATTGCTGAAGGCAGGATTCCTGGGAACTGAGGGTGGAGTTAAGTAGCAAGGTTTGGTGTATAACCAGACACACGTGGGCCTTGGGGCAGTTCCGGGTTTTAGTGCACCATCGGATTCCAGCTCAGCAGAACTGGTAGGACGCATTCACCATTTATTCTTTCTTTTTTTCCCTTGAGTTGTTCTTTTTATTTCCCCTCCTTTTGTAAATAAGCCCTTTATTAATTTTATTGTGTGTGTCTGCAGTTGAATCTTATTATAAGTACCTTTTAAGTGCACGGGTGAGGACCCACAGTACCTTTTAAGTGCACGGGTGAGGACCCGCAGCCAGGCATCCTATTTTATATTGGGACTGCCCTGTAGCACTAGGGGAGAAAATTAAGTTAAGCCTGAAAGGCAGATGTTTTAAAATTGTATTTGTTCATAGTACTGAAAATGTAATCACTCATTCTGGCCAATGGGGAGGTTAAGTAAATACCAATTGCAAGCTTAAATTTATTTGAGATCTTATTGATTATTTCTTAACATAATAGACGTTGATATCTAGGGGAAGAATCTTTTTCACCTTATGCCAATTATTTGGGGTAAGGTGTTCAGTTTAGGAATTGAAGATTAGTAAGAGGGTAAACTGGTTAATCATGTATCAAAGCCAGTCTTTTAGAGAAGCACCGGCAACCTCAGTTCTCTATAAAATACTTATTTGATTTTTAACTTGACAAGACTGTTTTCCTGTATATGTGAAGAGTAAAAACTCTTATTAGGTTCAGAGAGAGTTATTTCAGGCAATGTTCGTTTTCTTGAACTCTATTTACCCTCACTATCTCTTTTTCGCAATTGGGGAATAGCTAATGCACTGCCTATTTCTACTCATTAAAATTTTTGATACCAAATTCTAGTAGCAAAGAAAGAGAGCCTATATTTTTCTTGATACAATTGTATTTATAATTGTATTAAGATAATCAAGGTTTTAGGAAATATCCTGTTATTCATGCGAGTTGAGACCATAAAAATAAAGGATCAAATGTTTTCATAGCTCTTTGACCTTTGTGCTAGGGATCCAAAGATGAATATAACCATATGTGTCCTTCAGTCACAACAGTCTCTCCAAAAATCATGGGAAGCACTATGAAGGGGCTTTCCCTCAGGGAGAATAACATGGGAGCAGATACACCACAGCAAAGCCAGTCAAAATGGTTTCCCTAGAGGAGATAACTTCTCTCCGAGAATTTGACTTTGACAGAGCAATGGAAAAAAAAAGTATTCACCATTTCATAATCAGTATCAGATGGCTAATTTCAGAAATCAGAGCTCTTACAGCTCTGGCTCTGGCGTACATTCACTTCTCTTTTTATATTCAGAGTCTCCTAACCCACTGTGAGCTTTCATGTCACTTTGCCTCTGAGAATCTGGTCTCTTACTCTTGGATACTTTCCCACCCCGTTGGCCGGGAACACCCTGGGACCAGGATCAGATACATCATTAGCACACACTGCAGTATCCTATATACAGATTCTCAGTAAGAATTTGTAGAATACATGAGAAGATGAGAAGGCAGTGTGGGTAGTGTGTAAATTCAGGAGCTCCTAAGTCACCCTGGTGGATTGTGATTCCTCTATCTCCCACTGACTCTCTGGATATTACTGAGAAAGTATGTAACCCCTCTGTGACTTAATTTCAAATTTATGATAGTATTTCCATGAAGGTTGGCAAAGAAAATACATCCAGGTCTATCAGAACAGTCTCTGAAACTTGCGAATCATAGCCTGTGCATTTGTGCTAACTGCCAGGGAGACAGCAGCAAAGTTGTTGTTAGTTCTTTGGGAAGAGCAAAGAATTGCAACTAGAGGAGCATAGGTTCAGATCACAAACCCAAAATGTGTCCCTAGGAGACACCCTGGAAAGGGGATTCTTAGGGAGGAAAAAAGGAAGGAGGAGGTAATGGATGAGATGATTTTCAGGTGAAGGAATCACAGGTAAATGGAGTCAGGTGAAGGGTTCAATCAATACAAATAGGTAGAGGCATCCCAATGGAAAGCAGGTGAAAGTACTCTCATCAGTCCTTTCAAATGGAATATTGTTACCCTTGTTGGCTTTTTGGAATGTTGGTGGTTTGGTCAGCTCCAGGTAAGATCCATTTTAAAGGACAGTAAAGAGGCCTTTTTTTTCCCCCCTAAGGTGGCTCTCTGGTCTTATTTTAATATGACTCCAGTGATGTTGCTTTTCATAGATTCATAACTCATTTCCTTACACTTTACCCCATCGGAGCTTTTTTTCACCATACAATCTGAGTCACTCTTCCACAAGTTTCCCATAGTGGGGAGTATAGGATACTGTACTCACAAATTTCGAAAGCAATACAAACTGTAACAGAATACAACTAAAAACAATGTAATACAACTAAGCCCAGTCCACATGTTTTCAGGTGTGTCCATAGAAGAGGTACAGCATTTTCCAAATCTAAAAGGCAGTCACTGGCCAACAGAATGTCGTCAATATAAAGTTTGTGCACTGAAGAAGCACTCTCATCTGTGGTGGCCCAGCAGCCTGACCTGGGGCTATGGGCTGCTGGTGCTTCATCTTCTCGGTCACCACTGGGCAAGCCTGGACCTTAGGGTGAGCCTTCTCTTCCTCTCTAGAGGGGGAGCCTGGTGTCTCTGGAGTGGCAGGCTTTCTGCTATCACTGGGAAAATCTGGAGCAAAGTCCAGCCTCCTCCTCCTCTTCAGTGAAGGAGTCTGGCATCTCTGGAGTGGTGGTCGGTCTCTCTGGATCTCTTTCTCCAGAAACATTGAACATTTTTGCAGGGCATGTGTCTCATTCAACAGTTGCCAGACCTTGGATTCTTCTCTCCACATGTACTCTCATAGAGCTGTCAGAAAGACACATCCCACAGCTCCTGCCCCCTCTTGGGCATTAAATCTGTCCAAGGTCTCTTCTGTTTTGTATAGGGCCTCTTCCAACTGCCTCAGGGATCCATCTACCTCTGACTA
The DNA here is from genome assembly GCA_004024925.1 of Scalopus aquaticus. Classification (NCBI taxonomy): domain Eukaryota; kingdom Metazoa; phylum Chordata; class Mammalia; order Eulipotyphla; family Talpidae; genus Scalopus; species Scalopus aquaticus. The sequence goes on from PVIJ01022739.1 coordinate 9,833, forward strand.
TTCCTGGGGAGGTGCCCACTGGGCAAGGAGGCTGGCTAGTCACTGAATACCACATGCTCATGGCTGGCCACCCCTCAATCTCTCCCAGGCTCTCAGAGGGCTCCATATGTGTCTGTGTAGAACTAACCTGCCATCTACACCACTTATCTTGTAACCATCCCAGGCCAGGTAGGTTCATTGTCAGTTCTCATAGATGATAAAATAATTCGGAGCCTTTGGTAGCTTTTGCGGTCCTTTAATGCTGAGACAAGGGACCATGCACACAGACAGGCAGAGCAAGAGAGACCTCAACTCTGAGAGAGGCAGAACATCTCCCTGCCTCACCCCCTTTATGCTGGTAAGTGCCCATAGCCACAAAACTGTTGTTGCAAATGCAAGGCCCATCTATTATTTGCTAGATGTCTAAATGGTAGAAAACAAATTATTTCAAGGTATGGGCTGTCAGTTGTGTGGAAGGCAAAAAATAGCCCAATTTACTCATTTTTCTTACACATATGTTAGGATGAAGAGCCATGAAATCCAAGAACAAACTTCGTGTTTTCCAATTTTTCAGACATTATTGTTTTTGAAGCATAACCTCACCTATCCTGACTAAGAATTACTCTAAAGACATTCCACAGAGATGACTGCTCACTTTATATACATTGTATATAAACTTAAAAGATAAGTGAGCAGGTGGATATAGCAAAGCAGCATCACTTACAAAGGCTGAAGGAATTAAATGGGAGGTTGAGAAGAGAAGGTGGACAGGAATGGGGGAAAAGAGAGGAGAGAGAAAGGATGCTGGTAACTTGGTCTTGGTTCAGATGTTTGGGAACAAATAAGACACTTTCTAGGATTTTAAAGTCTTAAATAATTGACCAAAGTGATGTTACATTTTCATTTTTTTAATTCAAGGTATGTATTATTCCTATCAGCAAGACTACAAAAAAAGAATATAGAAAAGTGATGAAAATGAATTACTTTCACTATCAGATCAAATTAATGAAAACAAATCAAATGATTATATTTCTTAAATTTTTTTCTGAAACTAGGTGGACTTTCGTGGATGTAGAGAGAGATGATCACAAACTCCCTTGAAAAATCAGATCAAAATCTGTACTTTTTCACTGGGGTAAAATAAAGGGACCCACACAAACAAACAGTTCCAAAGGATCCTTAACCCGGAGTGGTAAAACATTATCATGTGGGTTTTTATATAATATTGTGATTTGAATTATCCAAAAATATCTTGAAGAAACTCCTAACAATTTTAAAATTATGAGTTGGGCTACAGTTAATAACAGTGTGAGTACTGTGGGGAGTGTAGATGCACCATGAGCACTTAAATTAGTACAACTGTTGTGGATGACGAATAATCAATATTCCTCAAGTTGAAAAATGGTCACACTTTTTAAACCAGCAAGTCTATGGATAGGAATTATCTCTATAGATCCACTTGCAAAAGTATGCCATGATATATGTTCAAGGATCTTCTTTACAACTTTGTTCATAATAGCAATAATAATGACCATTGAGAGGGAATTGGCCAAATAAGTTTTGGAACAGTGATACAATATCTGCTTCACTAAATAATAGGAGGTTGATATGTATTTCATGACTTAGGAAGATGATCTGTTTATTTATATCAAGAAATAAAACTGTATATTGAATGGTCTCGTTAGGTATGTTTTAGCAAGGTTGTATGTGTGTGTACTCTGAAAAATATGGAGAACTCTATTAACCATAGTTAATTTTGGTGAAGCATATGCCTAGATGTGGTGCATAAAGGCGCTCAAAACTTGCATCTACATTTATTATTTATTGAGCTCACAATTCCTCTGTGCACAACACATTTTTCCAATACTTTGCAAACACAAAAGAATGTGGAAGATCATCATTACCATTGACTTTTAATCTTGTTGTCAATAAGAAAAACAGATTTGAAATAATTAGATAAAATATGAAAGATAATACACAAACAAGTGCAAGAAGTGGTAAAGACTATATTAAATACTGAACAATGTGTTATCAGATTTCAGAGAACATATTAAGCAGGATATTCTCACCAGAAGTGTGTGTGTGTGTGTGTGTGTGTATGTACTTAGCAGAAAAGAAAGCAAGTGAATCAAACATAGCACAACAACTCAGGAAACACAATTTTAATTCCGACGTGCTGAACACACACACACACACACACTCACTCACACACACATTACAGGGATATCACAAAGTCCTTGCTCATAATTTGGTTTACTAAGTGTAGTACAAGCACTAAAAATACTTGCAATTTATTTAACAAGTATCAAATGAGAATACAGCAAGTTCCATTGATAGACTATGTGGTATTTCTCTAATTGCTTCTAGATATGTAACCTAAGTCCTACCCTGTCTTCACCTTCTCAGACACCAAGAAGCTATCTTTGGCTATGGTGGCAGCTTTATTAGGGTAGCTGTTAGTGATGCTAAGAAAGTGTGCTTATTTTCAACTGAGCTTGACAACACTTGATACATTGGCTGTGTTGACAATTGCACCAGATGGATCATTTTGGGTCCGACAGCAGACAAATCCGTCAAGAAACCAACTAGTCTGTTTGTGTACGACACAGTTACAGGCGTGACTGACATTTTTTCAGTGATGCTAGGATCACATTTCCTTGGGAGAGAATACTAATATTTATAGTTGACATTTTAAAATGCTGGTTAAAATATCCTGAATATTTCTGTGAAAAAAATGCAGTTAGATAAATGATTGGAAAAATCTACCATGACTAGTTTTTTCAGTTAAGATAATTTTGTTTCAGAGAACATTTTCTTTAATATATTGAGAATCTATGTGCAATAAATGTGGTTTCGACAACAGTTGTCTGTTGTCAAAAAATGAATTCAAAATGTGCTTAATAAATGAAATCTTCTAGTTAGTGTTGAGGCGTTCATTTGGGTAGGGCTGAGGGACAGAGAGTTGAGAAGCTCCCTGACAACAGTTGGGGACCAGCATGAGTCTCCGGGCTTCCCTGATGTAACATGGAGATAGTGGACTGTGGTAAGATCCAAACACGAGGCTTATGTTTGCACATGAAGAGTAGGGACTTTAATTGGCTATCACACCACTGTCCCACCTCTGTAAAATTCCTCTCCAAGGGTTCATTTGCTAGACCGATTGAGTCTAGCTGGGAATCTGGCTAGGAGGTGAAGACAGAATAAAAAGCACTTTATTTTCCATGTGAGTGATTTGTTGGACTGCCTACCAGTGCTTGAGTTGACAGGTCTCTCTATTTCATCTGTTGCCCAGAAAGTCAGAAAGAGGGCTTGTGACAGGGAAGTGACTGGCTTTAAGAGTGCCTTAATCACTCTATGAATCCAGCGATGTTAACCTCTCCCACCTTACATTCTGTAGTCTCCTATTTAACAGTATTCTTTTCTTCCATTCATCTTAGAGATAAAAGAACTATGATATAGGTTATACATTTAGATGAAGGATTTCTTAGTTTCTGAGAATTTTTTGCTTACTCATGAAAATGACCACTATCCTAACTAAGAATAACGGTAACCAAAAGTGATTGGAATTTTAGAAAACAAAATCTTCTGCTCTCTAAAATGTTGCAGATTCCATATGCTGTTGCTTTCCTAGGATGAAGGGGAAGCTCTTCAGGAAGTACAAAGATAAGCAAATCTGTGAACTTGAAATTATCCATGGTGAGAGCAAAAGTGTGCATCATTGCAAAACGTGAAGATAACTCTTTGTTCTTGCACCTGGAGATGTCTATTAATAGAAGTCACCTAGATGTTGGTTATACATAATTTTAAAATAGGAATACAAATTACGGGGTTAGGTAGGTCTCCTGCAGAAATCAGCAGGTGATAGAAGAGAAAAAAGAGCTTTATTAAATACAAATTCTTAGTGCCTATCCAGTGGAGGGTAAAATTGACAGGATTCAAGGATTAATTAAGCCATTCCCAAAGTGCTTTTTTAGTTGCTAAGTACAGGGGAAAAATCAGCCTAATCATAGACAAACACTCTAAGAAATAGAATTATCTCATGCTAACTCACCTCTCTCACTTAACACCCAGCTACCTTTTAGCACCTGCCAAATGTGTATTTTGAATGATGAATTCTCTTCTAAGCAAAGACTTGGTTTTTTTTCCAAGTAATTCAAAGTCTATTAGCTGTACCTTGGGAAATTATAGAATTTCTCATTCAATGTGTATAGATAACCTAAGCTTTTCAGTGGAATGAGAATAGCAAGGGATTTTGTGTTTTTTTTCCCCAAGTTTCATTGAGGTATGAATTCAGATATATCTAAGAAGTACTGATAGATTCTACTATAAGCCTCACAAGAGAATAAGGCCTCAACCTAAGGGTAAGGTCAGTTGGACAAAATGCTTTGGAACTCAGAACAGTATTGACAGGCAAATATAATATTGACTTCATGAGAAAGCACAAAGTAAGAAAATAATAATATAGCAATAAAATTAACATTCATTGAGTGCTACATATTTGGAATTTTATATACATCATATAATTTTTATGATAAAACTCCTAATTGTTTATGATATTGAAATTATTATCATCACTTTTATTATTTCACCTGTTTTATAATTGAAGAATTGAAATTTTATACAAATTAAGAAAATTGTCTAAGGTCACTACTTTTGAGTGACAGTGTCCAGGTTCTTAATAACTATGCGATCCTAAGTTATCTACCATTCCAAGGAACTTTTCAATGAGGCAAGAGACAGCAAGATCCTGACTCAAAGCCTGTACTAGGGTCTGCAGTGGAGAAACTAAACTACTGAGATCCAGCAATAGTAGAAGTTTCCTGATGGGAACTTTTACTACTATGAAGCCTGCAAAAAGCAATACTCAGAGATGGTGTGGTTAGAAAGCGCTAAATACTTGCTACTGGAAATGTGGTCTCCACACTAGCATTTCCCATGCATGTTATATCTCACTGAGTCTGTATTATAATAGATCTTATAGATCTGCAGACGATCCCAAAATAATTCACATGTTAAAGCTTGAGAAGCACTCCAACATGCCACCCATAAATTACCGCAGGGTCCTCCTGGGAGCAGAATGTTAAGAGCTCAGTTTCCATTTAATAAGGAGACAAGGAGGTGGGTGTTGCTTATGGGGGGATTTATTCTTTAGTGAAAGATAATTACATTGATTTAGATAGAGCACTTAATTTACAGACAAGACAGGCAGTGCTACTCTCCATGACAGGAATTTATAAGACTGCTGGTATAGAATTAGCTGCCAATCCACAGGGTTCAGTTCTGTCTATAGAAAAGCTCAAAGGTGTCTGATACCATGATGTCATTTTAAGGCAACTTAGAGATAGGATGAAGATGCATCTTGACATGTCACCATGGAGCAGCCAACCTAAAATGTAATCAATGAAAAATAATCTGTTAACTTGGAAATTGTAGGTTGAAATGTGGAATGGGAAATGCTAGACTCACAAATACAAAACTGAAAAGTATGGTCCCTGTGAGGTCTATGAAAAGGAAGAATTTGTCATTGACTCTTAAGCAACATACGTAGGAGAAGATGCTATTGTCAGTCACCAGATACATTCACTCCACTGGACAGGTAGCTCTTGTCTCTGTAGAAAATCTCAGTTGTCCACATGACAGTAGCTCACAAAACCTCCATTGCTTGATGAATGAGTGCTGAAGGCCCATAACTAGATATCTTCTTCTT
>PVIJ01022740.1:0-15511 GCA_004024925.1 Scalopus aquaticus
GCAAAATGGAATAGCAAAGAACACAAGGGACCATGGAGATGGATCACGGGTGACTTGGTGGTGGGCTACCCAAGGGGAATACAAAATGTAAAAGACATAAATAACAATAAAAATATATATTAAAATGAATAAATAAATAAATACTGACCGGAAAGAGCTGAAGCAAAATGAGACTGGACTTTCAGGAGAGTGAAGGGGTGATTAATAGAGCAGTCACAGAGAAGGACCAGGCCCTGGTGTTCTCAGCCTTGGGGTGATCTGATACACACAGTTCCACTGATTCACCTTTTAAGGTGATGGATTGGATGTGTCAGAGGGAGAATGTTACCTGAAGAAACAGTGCCACAGCACTAACTGGTTCATTTTCAAAAAGGGTTGGCAGAGTTGAGAGAGATTTGAAATCACTCTCCTTGACTTACTGTTTGATGGGACTGGCAGTTTGGGACCTGCCTGCAGTCAACCACCTGATGTGGGCCCTTGCTCTATCAAAGGACCCCTGCAGCCTGACAGACTGCCTGGATTAGGAGGACACATCAACTGGAAGTTGATGTGTCTGTTGAGGTTATGTGCCCTCATAAAATAGACTGCGATAGGGCGTGTTTTAGTCAGGTTGTGTTGTTGTGACAATACATTGTAGACTGGGTAACTTAAACAATAGACTTTATTTCTCATAGTTCTGGAGCCTGGAAAGTCCAAGGTCAAGACCAGTATGCCAACTGATTAAGTTCCTGGCTAGTGCCCTTTCTTGCTTTGGAAAGGCTATATTCTTGCTGGGTCCTCACATGGGGGCAGGGGTGGAGGGAATGGTGAGAGAGATAAAGAGATCTGATTTCTTCTTCTGGTAGGAGTATAATCCTTCATCCCATCACACAGGCCCTCCCTGATGACCTCAGCTCAACCCAGTCACCTCCCAAAGGTCCTATCTTCAAATACCATTACATTAGAGACTAGGTCTTCAATATATGAATTTTGGGGGAGGGAGGAGAAGAATACAGATATCATTCTGCAGCAGAGTGAGTATAGGAAAAATTTAGAGACTGAAGCCCAGGGCCATCTATAGTAGCATATTATAGAGTAAGATCATCCAGAAGACAGATTTTGGCATGTTTGAGGGCAGCTAATAGAGGACTCAAGAAGATTTAAAGAGAGAGAAAGAGAGAGAAGGAGGGGAGAGAGGAGAGGGGAGAGGGGTGAGGGGAGAGGGAGAGAGAGAAAATGATCTTTTACATAAATACAGCTTGTTTTTGCTTATTCCTGCATTTTCCATTTTTAAGTCCCATCTTAAAAATGTCACCTTTCTCTTCTGTAAATAAATAAATAAATAAATTCAAATAAATATTTATTTGTGATGTTCTTTGCCAGGCACTTAGGGGTGAACTAGAGTCTTGGGATAAGAAGATTCACCCTGTGTTCAGGGAACACAGTCTCACGAGATAAGGATCTCACACTAGGGGCATGACTCTTTGAAATGAAAGACTCTAAGAGGGCCTCAAGCACAGATATTTTATGAAACTCTGATCTTAAGTCCTCAACTTCTATCTATTCTTTTCCAAATCTGTGTTTACAGTAACTCCTCACAAAAGGGAGAAATTTCCCTCCCCTACCTCACATCGTACCCTGCTGCATTCCCTTTCTGGGTTTAAAATGTAAGGGCATCAACAACGAGAGAATATTTTAAATATAATAAATCGAGACATCATAAACTCTTGGGAGTTTCTTCTTTGTTCCTGTTTTCTATATTCTGTTGGGGATGAAGTATGGTACTAGAAAGAGGATGTTTTGCCCAGCTTGGCTAGAAAATCCTGAGTTCATCAGACACGTAGTATGTTTAGGAAAGACTGGTTTCTTCTTAATGTCTTTGCCTCTTCCATTCCCTGCCTATTGTGAAAGTTCTTAAGGGACACTTACTGGAGAGCAAAGCAAAGCAAATTTCTGTAAGGAATAATGAATACTAAAAACAGACCCACCCATGTTTAAGTGTAGCAATTCTTTAGGAGTAAAGAATCCTTACTGCTCACCTCCAGGACTGGCCTTGATTCTAATAAATGTAATCAAGATGTTTCCTGGAAGCATCAGCATTTTCAAGGCTATTAAGTAAAATACATGAATAAAACTTATTATCCAACTTCTCTCAAATTAGAACTATTTTGAATTCAAATAGTTTTTCAAATAATATGAACTCTAATTGATTTTCATGTTATGAAATTTCAGTTTTTTTTCCTACTACTATCAATTCAAAATAAAATAACTGTTAGCTACTGGCTGGCTACTTTTAACAATATATTCTTTTCACTTTTTAAAAAATATACAAAATTTTTGGTAATTGAACAAAATTATTTTAGTTATCTCTGGTGTCCTCAGCCTTGAATCAGTTATTTCTGATTTTTATACGTAAGAATCATTTAATTGTCCTTCAAAACCAAATCATATGCACACAGTTTCAGAATGTCAAGCCTAGTATCATGCTCTTCTCTTCTCAAATAGCTGGTAATTTTATCTGTGAACTACATTGTACTGGAATAAATTAGTAATGAGAATGATTTACTATCTTGATGATATCACTAACTTTAAAGAGGATAAATATATTAGATTTATACCATTTTAATTTTACTGGAATATTTTTAATAATCTCAGTTAAAAATTGCATTTTTATGGTCATATTTATACTTTTCTTTGAAAATACATTAACACATTTATTTGAACTTACAAATGAGATCAGGGCCTCCCTGGTGGCGCATTGGGTTAAGTCTCAGCCTATGGAGCTTTCCACAGCCGCTGCAGCATGAGTTCGATCCCCATCCATGGAGATTCCCACAGGGCACAGCAGACCTCTCTTGCCTCACCTGCTGCTCCCTTCAGCAGTGTACTTTGGTCAGTCCACCTGTTCTGCTCCCCATTTTGTCTCTGGTGAATCCTCTCACCACCCCACACCTCTGACCTACACTCCAGTTCTTGTATGCATAAGTAAATACATCTTAAAAAAAAATCAGACACTCTTCTGACATAGTCTGATTTGGCTAATTGACTGGCTTTACCAGTCATATAACATGGTAAACATTTCTCATAAATAGAATGGTTAAATTTGTAACTACAAGAATGTAATGAAATTTTTTTAATCTATAGAAAGTATTCTCTTTTTATTTTTTAAACATCTTTGCATATTTTTTCACAATATAGGGGTTCTTTCCTCCAGTGAGAATATATTTATTTATTTAGCTGTATGTACAACATTTTAAAATTGTTATTTATATCTTTTACATTTTGTATTTCCCTTGTTTAACCCACCACCAATTCACCCATGACCCATCACCGTAGTCCCTTGTGCCCTTTTCTACCCCTTTTTGAGCCCTTATCCTCCCCCCCTCCTCACTGAGTGTCTCTCTCTTGTTTGGTTCCCCTATATTCCTGTTGTAAGTGAAACCATTCGATATTTTTCTCTTTCTTTTCTGGCTTATTTCACTGAGCATGATCCCTTCTAGTTCCATCCATGTCACTGTGAATTGCATGTGTTTATCATTTTTGAATGCTGAATAGTATTCCATTATGTATATGTACCACATCTTCTTGATCCAGTTATCTATTTTGGGGCATCTGGGTTGTTTCCATACCTTAACTACTGTAAACAGTACTGCAGTAAACATGCGGGTGCATGTATCCTTTTGGATTATTATTTTTGTGTCCTTTGGGTAGATTCCCAGGAACGGTATTGCCGGGTCATATGGAAGCTCCATTTTTAGCATTTTGAGGAATCACCATAAGGCTTTCCATAGAGGTTGGACCAGTTTGCATTCCCACCAGCAGTGTAGAAGGGTTCCTATTTCTCCACATCCTCACCAACATTTGTTGTTGCCTGTATTTTTTATGTGCACCATTCTCACTGGTGTGAGGTGGTATCTCATTGTGGTTTTGATTTGCATTTCCCTTATTATGAGTGATGTTGAACATTTTTTCATGTACCTGTTGGCCATTTGCTTTTCTTCTTTGGAGAAGTGTCTTTTAAGCTCTTCTGCCCATTTTTTGACTTGATTGTTGACTTTGTTGAGTTGTGTGAGCTCCTTGTAGATTTTTGTTATTAGTCCTTTATTGGTTGTATTGTGTGTAAATATCTTCTCCCACTTAGTAGGGTGTCTGTTAGTTTTGGTTAATGTCTCTTTTGATGTACAGAAGATTTTTATTTTGATGTAATCCCAGCTGTTTATCTTGTCTTTCACTTCCTTCACTTTGGGGAATGTGTCTTCAAATATTTTGCTAAGGTGTGTGTCGTGTAGAGTTTCGCCTATATTTTCTTCTATAAATTTTATGGTTTCAGGTCTTACCTCTAAGTCTTTTATCCATTTTGAGTTGGTTTTTGTGCATGGTATGAGGTAGTAGTCTAGCTTCATTTTTTTGCTTGTAGCAGTCCAGTTTTCCCAGCACCATTTATTGAATAAGCTAACCTTGTTCCACTGCATTTTCTTTGCTCCTTTGTCAAAGATTAGTTGTTCATAGACATGCGGCTTTATTTCTGGATTTTCTATTCAGTTCATTAGTCTTTGTGTCTGTTCCCCCCCCCAGTACCATGCTGTTTTAATTATTATGGCTTTGTAATATAGTTTGAAATCAGGGCGTGTAAGCCCTCCTTCTAAAGTCCATAGTCAACTCATCATCAAAATCAGTTGTGATAATCAAAACCCTGCAGCTAATGAGGTCCTACTTCTTTTTAGTCAGGAGAGCTTTAGCTTTATGGGTATTTTTGTGGTTCCATATGAATTTATTTCATCAATATTTGTTCTATTTCTTTGAAGAATGTCATTGAGATTTTTATCAGAATAGCATTGAATCTGTAAAATCACTTTTGGTAGAATGGCCATTTTGATAATGTTAATTCTTCCAATCCATGTGCAGGAGACGTCTTTCCATTTTTTTGTGTCATCCTCTATTTCTTTCAACAGTGTTTTATAGTTTCCTTTGTATAAGTCCTTTACTGTTTTGGTTAGATTTATTCCCAGGTATGTTATTTTTTTTAAAGATTTATTTATACATACAAGCTGGGGTACAGGCCAGAGGCGTGGGGTGGCGAGAGGGTTCACCAGAGACAGAGTGGGGAGTAGAACAGGCAGATCAGAAATACACTGCTGAGGGGAGCAGCGGGCAAAGCAGGAGAGGTCTGCCGCACCATGTGGGATTCTCCCCAGCTGGGCGTCGAACTCGCATTGCGCACTGCCGGCAGCTCCACAGCGCAGCGCTCAACCGCTGCGCCACCAGGGAGGCCCTGTTATTTTTTTGGTTTCAATTTTGAACAGGATGGATCTCTTAAGTTCTACTTCTTTGGACTGGGTGTTTGCATATAAGAAGGCTACTGATTTTTGTGTGTTGATTTTGTATCCTGCTACTTTTTCTATGGAGTTTTTAGGGTTCTCTCTATATATTATCTTATCATCTGCAAATAGTGACAGTTTAATTTCTTCTTTCCCTATTTGAATTCCTTGAATGTCTTTTTCTTGTCTTGTTGCTCTGGCTAGGACTTGCAGTGAGAATATATTTAAAGCATGAACTAATGTAAAATCACTTCATTGAAAATGTTGTACTGGAAAAAGTGCAATGAAGTTAATAATGCATCAACATTTTCAATTTTTCATGAGTTAATCTACATACCTCTAGGTGAAAGAGTAATATTAGTTATCCCATAAATCTTCTACTTTTTTTTTATATATTCCCAAGAAAGTCAGTCGCTCTGATGATGGGTAATAAGGCTTTTCTAGGTCAGCTGTTTTGTAGTTTTTTAGTTTCACCAAGCTGAAGTAGGACCTCATTGAGCTGCTGGCTCTTGATTATCAAAAATTATTTTGGGGCCTCCGTGGTGTCACAGTGGTTGGGCACTGCATTGTGGAGCTGTTGGCGGCGGCAGCAGCATGAGTTCGACGCCCGGCCAGGGAGATTCCCACATTGTGCAGTGGGCCTCTCCTGCCTCACCCACTGCTCCCCTCAGCAGTGTGTTTCCATCAATCTGCCTGTTCTGCTCCCTACTCTGTCTCTGGTGAGTCCTCTGGCCGCCCCATGCCTCTGGCCTGTGCCCCGGCTTGTATGCATAAATAAATAAATCTTAAAAAAGAAATGATTTTGATGATGAGTTAACTATGGACTTTAGACAATAAGTATTATCATAAAATCTTATCTATTGAACTACTTATTTTTATTACCAACATATGTTATTACTTAATCCTGTACTACTCCTACTAGCAAGGAATAGTATTTACTTAGAATCCTTAATCATTCTATCAATGTCATACTAGTCATGGACAGGATCAGCCATATTCATATTATTAAGGAATGCATTTCTGACCATTTTTTGTTAGTAATGTTTTAAATTATATTTGTGACATTTATTTTATTAATTGTATACTATCGATAATAATTTTAATAATAATTGACTACCCAAGCCAAAAGAAATAGCTTAATACTTAGAGCTGGGAATCATAGGACTTTTAAAAATATAAGTATTCATCTGTATATGCATTTTTTTTAAGATTTATTTTTATTTTTGCATACAAGCTGGGATGCAGGCCGGAGGTATGAGGCCAGAGGGTGCAGGCCAGAGATGTGAGGCAGTGAGAGGGTTCGCCAGAGATAGAGTGGGGACCAGAACAGGCAGATCGACCAAAATACACTGCTGAGGGGAGCAGTGGGTGAGGTAGGAGAGGTCTGCCCCACCATGTGGGATTCTCCCTGGTGGGGCATAGAACTCACGCTGCCACAGCCGCGGACAGCTCCACAGTGCTGTGTTTAACCTTTTGCGCCACCAGGGAGGCCCTATATATGCATTTTGTGACAGAAAAACATGCTAAGTAAACATGTTCACCTCATGTTGAGGAATTGGAATGGCAATGAGTGCAATAAGAACAACAAAAGGTACAGCATTTCTGTATATTGTGAACATCAAATGAGTATATTAAGTATGTTAAGAGAGATTTAGCAATTTTATTTTAAAATGTTAACATTTACCATATACCAGAAATAGCTTTCTTTGTTGTGATTTAAACTTTTCATGAAAATGTTTCTATTTCAATTTAAAAATGACTATATGATTACACAACTTAAAAATTATGGTTCATAATTATCTCAAACAATACAAAAGAACTATATTAGAGCACACATTAAAACAATTATGTTTCCATTGATATATTATGGTAAATGTAAGTACATAGCACATATCTTAGCCAGCTAGGTAAATGAAAGCTTCCTGGGGTTACTGATATCTAAGCTGGTATTAGATAAAGGAGGAAGGAAGCAATCATAAGAGACACTGCCCTTGGGATTCCTAGAGACCCCTTTAACTGCTAATCTTGGAGGGTTTGCTATTTTCAGGACAGGAGCCCAGAGAGGTGCTGCTGGCCAATCCATGCAAAAATGTTTTCATGTTTTAGCGTTTATAATAGTTGGCAGAACCAATGAGTATTGGCTAACTGGCAATCTTATTCAATGTTACAGATTCTTCTTTTCAGTATAGTTTTTGTATTTCTTATGTAGTATTTTTACTGTTACTAATTTCTAAAAATTGTAATTTTAACTTTTTAATTTAAATTTTTTAAATTGTATTGAGAAACCATTGGTTTACAACACTATGTAAGTTTCAGGTGCACAGCTTCACACTTTGGCAACTGTCATCATGCCCAATACCAAAGATCTAGTTACCATCCACCACCATCAATTTAATGCCCTTTTCCTGGGCCTTCCCCTCCCCACCAGACCACCAATCTGTTCTCAGTATAAAAGGGTTTGTTTTAGTTTAGGTTTTTTGCTGTTGTTCATTATATTTTTTCTTTGTATTTCATAAATCAGTGAAATCATTCAGCATTTCTCTTTCTCCTTCTGACTTGTTTCACTTACCATAATCCCCTTAAGATATATCCATGCTGCTGCAAATTGCAGGCTTTCATCTTTTTTTATACCTAAGTAGGATTCCGTTGTGTTTATATCACATCTTCCTGATCCATTCATCAGTCAGTAGGCATTTAGGTTGCGTCTTGGCTATTGTATAGTGCTGCCATGAGCGTAAGGCTTACATCTTTTCGAAATGGTGTTTTCACATTTTTCGATAAATACCAAGAAGTTGAATTGCTGAATCATATGGTTGTTCTATTTTTAATTTTTTGAAGGAACCTTCATACTCTTCCATAATGGCTGTACAATTAAAAATGTATGAAGGTTCCTTTTTTCCAGGAATGTAAAGGCTGTTTGTAGCAGACAGAAACCACTGTAGTTTCTGCAAAATGCCTGACCCCCATGAAGGAGAAATCTTTGTCCAATATTTAATGGGAGTTGACCTGGGCCTCTAACTTGGACAGGCGCCTGAGTAAGGCGAGTAAAACATCATAAGGTCACACTAAATTATTTGTGTGATCTCTGATTTAGGAAGGTAAAATCTGAGTTTGGTGAGATGAAGCAGTTCTTTATGCCTTCATTTTTCAGCGATGGCAGTCCAGCTTAGTCATAAGCTCTGTTAACTTTTTAAAAATTTTTGAGTCACAGTAACCTGAAAACATTGCTTTCCAACTTCTGTGTCAACCCAGAGGCAGAGGGCTCTGGGAGCACGACATGCTTGTGTTTAGCAGAGAGACAAGACTGTGCAAGCTACATACGGCCTGTCCCAGCCCTGAATGGAAAGGTTGCACAGGATCTGCTCTAAGGGTAAGCAACACCTTTGTGGGCATCACTTTATTAAGCTCCTTCTCTAATCACACTTTCCCAAGTGCCCTAATTATACCAGGCACAGGTTTTAATAACAGCAGCTTATTACCAATTGCACTATCAATTTGGTCTTTTATCTAATGAAAAGGATAAAAACACTAAAAGAATTTTAGAGACTCATCTTTATCTTCTCTCCCATCTTGCTTCATAGACAATATTAGCTTGAATTCTCATCCCGAATCCAGTACTATAAACTATAATATTATAAAAATTCATGTAAGATGTATTTTTGGTTCCAGTTAAAGAGAGGCTTTCTCTGAGAATGCAGTTAAAAAATATGAAGCATGTTTCTTCCAACTCAAAATACATGAATTCTGTTAAAAAGGATAAGGTTGGTACTGAAGTCAAATTTCAACATCAAATTAATGAGATCTATTGCAGCTTCTTTCCACTTGTAGATGAATTGGCGTGCCCTCGAAATGAAGATTACCTCCAGAATCATTGGTTGCAAGGAAGAGAAACCTGTTTGAGGAAATTCAAATGCCTAAAAAGGGGGAGTTGTAGAGAAGGAGCAGTATTGGAAAATCCTATCTCAGACAAACTCACCACAGCCCAAGGGTCTTAGATTTACCTCTACTTCTAAATGGATTATGTTCCTATGCTTGTCCATCGTCCTGCATGGCCCAAGGTTTGGATAAATTCACAGAACACCTACCCTCACATTCTTTAGAGTTACCAGGATTTTTTTGGTCACTGATTAGGCAATTAATTGGCCCCACTTGATGCCATGTCCATCTCTTAGTCAGCTTAGGCCAGAGAATGGTGTCATCTAGGCCAACTGGCTGCCAGCACCTCTACTTTGAGGCTAGAGAGTAAAGAATTTCCCAGAAGAGGCAATTCTGAGCTATTAGGAAGGCATCGAGATTTGTGTGTGGTGCATGAGGCAGAGGCAATGTACCACCAAGGTATTAGAAGGCGTTTTATATTCTCCTTTGGAGATCTATAAAAAAAGCTCAAAAGATTCTGCGTCAAAAGGGATATTTTAAGATTTAAGAACAGAATTTTTTGTAGGGGAAACTGATAGAATATCTTGTATTTTTAACTTTAAAAATCAGCATCACAGTGCTGGACCATTCTACCTGAAGTATATTTAGATCCTGATTGAATTTTTGTTGCTGAGTGGCAACATGATCTGGAGGAATAGTGAAAGGGGTCAGGAGGTCTCGGTTCTTCTTCCTTTTGCTGTGACAGTGGGTCACCTTGAGGATGCTGTTCTTACGCTCTCCAGATCCCAGGTGTTTTCTTCCTAAACGATAGAATAAGATGTATCATCGATATGAAAATGACAGCAACTCAGGCTATTGTGCCTTGGATAGACAACCTTGTTCTAGAAACAACACTTGACAACATGTTTTAGTGGAGAAGGGAAAGAAGCAGGAAATGGGGTATGGTTTGTTTAAGGGAGTAAATCTGGCTGCAATGTGCCTGTGATACTATACAAGTCACATTGTCCTGGGAGATATGGCAAGTCTGGCCTTGGTTACTGTTTATATCCAGAGACATTTGACTCGTGGGCTCTTGAAGTCACCATAATCTTCTGAACTTGATGAGCAAAACCCAAAGAAGAGGGGAGAAGGGGGAAACCCACTCTAAAAATGGGCAGAGCTGGGTCAGAAATTCACAGGCTTCACTGAGTCTAACAAGGTATAGACACCATCACAGAAGGAAGCCACAAGAAATGCATTTTAATGGTCATACCCCTCTGCTCTAGAGAGACCGTTTGGGCACCTAAACTGAACAATGGACTTGCTGAATTCTTTAGGGTCTTTCTTCTAAGGCCTGCAAGTACTTGTTTGATAGATCCTTATCAAATAGCAAGGTCAGCTGTTAATTATCTCAGCTTTTTCATTTTTTTACCCTTCCTAATCCTGGTCACAATCATAACTTTTTAAAACTTTTAACCTCTGTATCTTTTAAATATTTACTAAGCTTCATGTGCCCAATAAATGTTTGCTAAATGAAATGTTTGTATAACTAGCTTTTAATTTTAGCTGAGTGCATTTTATCATCATAGATAGTAATGTTAGATGACTTTTTAAAAGAGATGATTATGTAGGGTAGGGTCCTTGCTACTCAAAGTGTTGTCCTCTGGCCAGTTGATGCCCTCACTTGGGAGGTCAGTAGAAACGCTGACCTACTGAATCAGGATCTGCTTTTTAACAGATCTGTGGGAACTCCATAAGCTTTTAGGCTTAAGGAGCCCACTTTGGGTCACCATTACTCAACTATCGCATCAATTAGAATTCCAGAGGTTAGACTTACTGTGGGTGGAATCCAGACATCAATATTTGTGAAATCTCCCAGGAAAACCATGAAGAGAGCATTCAGTGGGAAAGCAGCCTTGATCATTTTGAACAATCTGAGGTTTTCTCTGAAAATCATATGTTAGAATGATGAATGGATTCACCTTTCTTCCCATCTCTGTATCTCATACATCTTGGAAAATTACAAATTTCAGAAGGTACTTTGTGTAAAAGGGATTAGGTTTGGAACATGTTTAATGTAGAATAGAATGCTTTCAAATTGTATACGTTGAAGAGGATTATTGAAATATTTTCAGGAATAGCATAAGAAATTTGCCATACCTCCTTCTGGGGTCAGGTAAAACAATGCCTTCCTCTTTTGCCGCTGCAGAATTACAACATGGAAATGTTGTTTCTTTTCTATAAAGAGCCAAATTCAGTAGGGACAGCTTGCCCAGATGCTTCTGTTTGTGAATTTAATCTAGCCCCTGATATGTGTGAGATTTGTGACTTTTAGTTTATCTTCCCATAGCCATGAAATGACCTTCATGGCCATCTTAACTGTTTACTTTGCAGATTCTTCCCCTTGCACTCCTTCCTCTATGGAGTGCCTTTGGGGGCAGACCTTCAGCCTCTTCTCTCCATGAGCTGCACTGGAGACCCCTACAGGTCTCACGGGACTTGCAGTTTCACTATGCACTGCTGACTTGCAAATTTTTATTTCCATCTCACATCACTCCCTGGAATGCCAGAATTGTTTTTCATCTTTGAATGCCCAGCAAGCATTTGAAACATAAAATGTCTGTATTTTCCCAAACCCTTTTCCATACTGTAAGGTAAATAAATAAATCAGTTTATATTTCAACTTCCACACAACAGACAGCCCATACCTTGAAATGCTTCTTTCCACTATTTGAACATCTAGGAAACAACAGACGGACCTTACATTTGCAACCATGTGTTGGTTTTGTGGCTGTGGACACTTGGTAGTGTAAAAATAAAGGGGCTGGGCAATGGAGTTGCTGTTCTGCCTCTTTCAGTGTTGGGGTATTCCTTGCTCTGTCTGCCTGCCTATATGTATGGTCCCCTCTTTTAGTAATAAAGGCCTGCAAAATCTACCATGGCTCCACAGACCTCTTATTGTTGTGAGAACTGGCAATGAACCTACCCAGCCTGGGATGGTTGCATGACACATGCCCTTCTCTATCTCAGCTCATGACTAATCTGTGCTTCCAGTTTGCTCAGGTTGAAAAATGGAATCATCCTTCTTCCTCTCATGTTTCACATTCAGTCCCATGGCAGACCCTTCACCTTTACCCTCAGAACCTATCTAGAATCCCAAAACCCCGCCATCTTGGTTCAAACTACCAAAATTTCTCACAGGAGTTGTTGAAAAGTTTCTTTGTTTCCCTGCCTTTTGTCTGGGTCACCTTCTATTTGTTTATAGCACAAAAACCCATTAAAACTTCTCTGCTCAGGTCCCTTCAATGCTTTCCTGTCTCTTAGGAGCAAAATCGAAATCCTTGCTATGATTTATTTATGCAGTGCCACCTGAGAGCACGCCCTCTGTGTCTGAGCTTCCTCTCTGCCCCTGCTGTCCTGCTGAGGGCCACGCATGTTCTCACTTTGGGGCTTTTGCTTCTGATGTTTCCTCTGCCTGGAACTCTCCTCTCCCAGATAGCCCCCTCACTCCTTCTCACGCATCTCCTGCTGCTGCTCCCTTTAAGTTCTGCCCTTTCACAGGCTCCCACCCCACATCTGTGCTTTATCTTCCCCCATATCTCACGTCATTTTCTACCCTACTGAATAGCTCAATTATTTCTGTTCATTATTGCCTTCTTACTCTAGAATGTAAGCTCTGCCGTGGCAGTAAAAGGAATTTTGATTGTTTTTGTCATTGCTATGATACCAGCATTTAGAAAATACGGAAGATGAATGAATGAATGTATTTGTGTTCCAGAGAGGACTCGTTTAATGTGTAATACCACATGTTTGTTCCCACGGCTTACTAGACTCCACGCCAGTGAGTAGTTAAGATCAGTAGACGATATTCATGTATCTTTGAGTTTTCAACCTAATGAGGGCCTGATGTCATTTGCTTTTAGCTAAAAAATAAATGCTTTCAAACCTCAGGTAGGCACTGACAATCTGAGTTAGGAAACGTGACATTTGGAACAGGTGTAGAGTTGGAATTGCCCAGGGAAGAAAGGAAAACGTCTGAGGAAAAGAGAACACCCTGTAAAAAAGGTCACAGGAAGAAGTGTTTCTGGACTCACTGGATAACAGGATGGAGTGTGGGTATATAGGTATGAATGACTAAGATAAACCTGGAAATACATTGTTACTTTGTAGTAGCAAAGGAAAAAAAAATAGAAACAACCTGAAAACTCATTGGTAAGACAATAAATTAAAAAAAAGTGTTGGAATCAAATATTATAGAATAATTAAACTAGAAATCTAAGGGTACATCTTAATGTAGTTAAACATTCCAAGTACAAAATTGATATTTGTAAAGTGTTAGGAACTTTTTTCATACTAATGTGAAATCATTCATGCTACCAAAAATGGTTAAAAACCATGTTTAATAATAGAAAATGGTATTAGTTTTTCATGAGATCAATATAGAATATGCATAGGGTACAGTGATTACTAATTAAGTAGACTTTTGATTTGCATTATGAGATTGTTTTTAGATGCCTACAATAATCAAAATGTCACTAAACACCATATCTTATTTATAAACCAAAAAATAATAATAAGGAAATAGCATGTTTCTTATTTTATCTCTAATGATAGCATTTTATTTTTAGATCTAATGATAGTATTGTATTTTTTAAATTTTTAATTTTTTTTCATATGTAATTGTAGCTCCCACAGTTCTCCCATCACCTTATCACCCATGAACCATCACCATATTCCTTGTGTTCTTCCCTTCTCTGTCTTGTCCCCCCTCCCACCCATTCCTTTGTTGTATGCCTCAGTTCTGTGGTCAGCTTGCTAGTTTTGACATTTTCTTGACCTTTTGCTTGGCTTCTCTATATTCCACATGATTGAGACCATTCAGTATTTATCTTTTTCCTTCTGACTAATTTCAGCTAGCATAATCCCTTCTGGTTCCATCATGTGGTCGCAAATGGCATGAGTTTATCATTTTTGATCACTGAGTAATATTCCATTATACCACAGCTTTTTGATTCATTCATCTATTTTGGGACATTTAGGTTGTTTCCATATCTTGGCAACTGTAAACCGTGCTGCAATAATCATAAGAGTGCAGGTTTCCTTTTGAATTAGTGTTTTTGTGTCCTTTGGGTAGATTCCTAGGAGTGGAATTGCTGGATTATATGGTAGATCCATTTTTAATGTTCTGAGGAACCTCCACACAGCTTTCCATAGTGACTGGACCAGTTTACATTCCTACCAGCAGTATAAGAGAGTTCCTTTATCTCCATGTTCTCTCCAGCATTTATTGTTTCTGGTTTTTTTGATGTGGACCATTCTTACTGGAGTGAAGTGGTATCCAGAAAGTAATAGTAACCATCCATTGTGGTTTTGATTTGCATTTCCCTGATAACTAGTGATGTCGAACATTTTTTTCATATACCTGTTGGCCATTTGCTTTTTTTTTTTTTTAGAGAATAATGAATTACATTTTGTATATATTTTTATAGATATTTTATTTATTTTTGTTATTCATATATTTTACATTATTGTGTGTTCCCCATAAGTTACCCACCACCTGTTCACCCATGGAGCCATCACCATAGTCCCCCGTACTCCCCTCTTCCCCCCTCTTGAGCCCTTATTCTCCCTTCCTTCCCTGCTGAATATCGCTTTCATATTTGGCTCCCTTATATTCCTGTTATAAGTGAAACCATTCAATAATTTTCTCTTTCTTTCTGGCTTATTTCACTGATCATGATCCCTTCTAGATCCATACATGTTGCTGCGAATTGCATGTGTTTGTCTTTTTTGAATGCTGAATAGTATTCCATTGTGTATATGTACCACATCTTCTTGATCCAATCATCTATTTTTGGGCATCTGGTTTGTTTCCATACCTTAGCTGCAATAAACATTCGGGTGCATGTATCCTTTCGGATTAGTGTTTTTGTGTGCTTTGGGTAGATTCCCAGTAGTGGTATTGCCAGGTCATATGGAAGTTCCATTTCTAGCAGTTTGAGGAAACACCATACAGCTTTCCATAGTGGTTGGATCAATTTGCATTTCCACCAGCAGTGTAGGAGAGTTCCTTTTTCTCCACATCCTCATCAACATTTATTGTTACCTGTTTTTTTAATGTGCACCATTTTCACTGGCGTGAGTTGGTATCTCATTGTGATTTTAATTTGCATTTCCCTGATTATAAGTGATGTTGAACATTTTTTCATGTACCTGTTGGCCATTTGCTTTTCTTCTTTGGAGAAGTGTCTTTTTAGCTCTTCTGCCCATTTTTTGACTGGATTGTTGACTTTGTTTTTGTTGAGTTGTGTGAGCTCTTTGTAGATTTTTGTTATCAGTCCTTTATCGGTTGTATTGTG
>PVIJ01022741.1:0-15510 GCA_004024925.1 Scalopus aquaticus
CCCCCCCCCCCCAGCGCACAGTGCAGAAAAACGCCAAGTACATCTGCCTGGCTAACAAGGACTGCCCTGTGGACAAGAGGCGGCGAAACCGCTGCCAGTTCTGCCGCTTCCAGAAGTGCCTGGCTGTGGGCATGGTGAAGGAAGGTGTGTGGCTGGGCCGGGGCTGGGGGACAGAGGCAGACCTGAGCGAAGTGGGGCAGGCAGCGTCCCCCAGCATCTGTGCCAGTGGGCTACAGGGGAGAGCGTGCCTGGACCTCATTTCTAATCTACTTTTGGTCCACCTGCCTGGCTCACGGCGGGAGGTGCTTGAGGGTTCCCTGGATCTCGGGGCTCTAAGTCCTTGGACTCGGGGGTGCTTCCCAGTATTGGTGCACACAGTTTGTTCTTGTCCTGGGTCCCTTCCGACCTTTCTCACCCCTGCCCATGTCTCTGCAGTTGTCCGGACAGACAGCCTGAAGGGGCGGCGAGGTCGGCTCCCTTCAAAGCCCAAGCAGCCCCCAGATGCCTCCCCTGCCAATCTCCTCACCTCCCTGGTCCGGGCACACCTGGACTCTGGGCCCAGCTCTGCCAAACTGGATTACTCCAAGGTGAGGCCCTCCCCACCCTAGCAGGCTCCTGCCAGCACATTCAGTGCCTTTATGGACACTGTTCCATAAAGGACCCTCCTCTAGTTCGACAAGTTGAAGAAAAAGGAGCCCCCTCTGGGGAGACCAGATGGAAAATGTGCAGTCTTGGGCGGGTGGCCATTCTGGAAATTGTGCTGCTTCTAGCACCTGTAGCCTGGGTTAATATTTGAGAATGGACAAGCAAGAGTGTGGGTGAGTGTCAGTCCCACTCTCACTCCTAGGTCTGACTTTTGAGGGCGTGATGGTATATATGGGGCACTGGTGCAGGCCCCTTCCTCCGACCCCCTGACCTGGAGCACCCTTCTAGTTCCAGGAAATGGTGCTGCCCCACTTTGGGAAGGAAGATGCCGGGGACGTCCAGCAGTTCTATGACCTGCTCTCGAGCTCCCTGGAGGTTATCCGCAAGTGGGCCGAGAAGATCCCCGGCTTTGCTGAGCTGTCTCCGGGCGACCAGGACCTGCTGCTGGAGTCAGCCTTCCTGGAGCTCTTCATTCTCCGCCTGGCCTACCGGTGAGCCACCTGCCGTCCTTGGTCCCCGTCCTGGCTGCCCTGCCCTTGAGCTCCCTGACCCTGTCCGTATCCCCCCAACCAGGTCCAAGCCTGCTGAGGGGAAGCTCATCTTCTGCTCAGGCCTGGTGCTGCATCGGCTGCAGTGCGCCCGCGGCTTCGGTGACTGGATCGACAGCATTCTGGCCTTCTCCCGGTCGCTGCACAGCTTGGTCCTGGATGTCCCTGCCTTCGCCTGTCTCTCTGCGCTGGTCCTCATCACAGGTCAGGGACCAGCACCATGACACTGGGTCCTTGGGGGTGGGAACTGCTTGACCCTTGGAAGACATGGTCCCAGGGAGTCGCAGAGGGCTGGTGTCTGGCACCCTGGGCCTGCACGTTAGAGGTGGGGGTGACTATTCTCAGAGTGGACAGGGCATGTTCCGGAGCTGGGGTTCAGGCCCAGCTGCATGTGACTGAAAGGCAAACCAGCCTGAGAATTATCCCACAGTAGCCCTGGCCAAGATTGTGTGGGCATCCCGTGGCTGAGGCTTTTGGTTTGTTTCGAAATCTCAATTATGTTGTGTATGGACAGAAAGGTGCACAAAGGTCGACCTTTACAGACTATAAGCCCACTCGCTTAACCAGCACCTCGATCAAGAGACAGACGTGACCAGCACTTCAGGCCCCCCCAACACCTCCCCACACACACCGGGCTCTTCTCGTCAGTCCCACCTGACTTCTAGCAGCACAGACTAGCCCACGCTGTGCACTGTGTGTACATGTAATTACTCGAGATGAACTCTCCGGTGTTAGATATGGAGATTTTCAGATCTTTCATTTTGTAAATTTCACAGCGACCCAACCATTAGGATAAAGCCTGAGACGCTCGGGGCTGACACAGTAGTGTGGTGGGTTTTGACGCCTGTATTCCTGGAGGTGGTCTCTAAAACACTGTTCGCCTCCAGCTGTTCTTAGAACAGTCTGGGAAAAAAAGCCCACTGGCCCAGTTAAAAAACCGGAGTTGGAGTTTTATTTCCTTTTTGTGAGCTTGGGCAAGTCATTGAACCTCTCTGGGCCTTGGTTTCTCCACTGGAACATGAGGGATAAGCATGACTGCCTTCTAGGCTTCTGCTGGGACTCAAAAATAGGCTGACAGGAGCGTGTGTGTAGCAGCCTTTGGCAGAGTGCCAGGGAAGTTTGCAGGCCCGTCTATGGCTGCGGTTTTGGAGCTCTGGGGGAGGCTGGGTCATCCTGGGGCACCAGTGCTCAGGCATGTGGCTAACCCTGTGTCCTCCTGGCAGACCGGCATGGGCTGCAGGAGCCCCAGCGGGTGGAGGAGCTGCAGAACTGCATCGCCAGCTGCCTGAAGGAGCACGTCTCGGCCATGGTCGGTGAGCCCCAGCCGGCCAGCTGCCTGTCCCGCCTGCTGGGCAAGCTGCCCGAGCTGCGGACCCTGTGCACCCAGGGCCTGCAGCGCATCTTCTACCTCAAGCTGGAGGACTTGGTGCCCCCTCCGCCCATCGTCGACAAGATCTTCATGGACACGCTGCCCTTCTGACCCAGCCTGGCAACGAGCATGCACTCTGTGCTCAGACGCCACCACGTGTGCCTTCGCCTGTGACCCCTAGGCCCCAGAGCGCGCCCCCAGCCTGGGCTGGAGCTGCACGTTGACTGGCCTCCTCACTTGCTCTGGGAGGTCGGCGTGGAGCTCTTGGGCTCATGGAGAGGGTTGCTTTATGGGGGGTCGGGGGAGGGTGACCCTCTACTATTTGTCTTACCCCCCGCCCGGTCCTGGCCTTCATGTTTTTGTAAGATAAACCATTTTTAACACACACCGCCATGCTGTAAATAAGCCAAATGCTGCTGTAAATACAGGAAGGAAGAGGTTGAGTTGGGAGTGGGGGTTGGAGGGGAGGGACCATGCCCCCCAAGCCTGGGCAGGCCTTCCCCAGCCTCTTCCTTGCTCTCTTTTCCCACCCTCCTTCCACATGTACATAAACTCTCACTCTAAGGAGAAGACAAATGACAGATTCTGACATTTATATTTGTGTATTTTCTTGGATTTATAGTATGTGACTTTTCTGATTAATATATTTAATATATTGAATAAAAAATAGTCATGTAGCTGAAACTGGGATCCTGTCTCTGACACCCCCCCCCCCATAATTGCCTAAGAGAAAGGGGGCTTCTGATAAATCTTGGATGTTACCAACTTGAATGAAAAACAGGTCTGTTTCCTCTTTCGTAAAAGGTATATAATAACGGCATCTGCTCTACAAGGTGGTTATGCAAAGCCTCTTGCAGACTCACCTGGCTCGTGGCTGGGGCCTGCAGTGGAGGCTGGAGGCCATGGAGGAAACCCGCCGATCTGGCTGGCACACTCCCTAACCTGGGCCGGTGCCCGCTGATTCTCTGCTGCTACACCTGTGAAACAGGAAGAGGGCATCTCCCACCGCACGTTGCTGCTGGGGCTACAGGAGTGTGTATGGTGCTTAGTACGGGGTGGGGTGGGGGCCTGGGTAGAAGTCAGCCCAAAAGCAGTGGTGGCAGCTGTTACCAGAGTTTTCTCACACCCATTCTCAGAATTCCTCCCCACGTGCCCAGCACCCCAACAGAAGGCTGCACCTTGTTGATGGCCCTTGCCTTCTTGGCAGTAAGATTGTTCTGAGGTCTCTTCCCTGTGCCCAGGAGCCCTCGTCTCGGTTCTCCAGCCTCCCAGCTAATCAGTTGCTTAGCTGACTTAAAAGGGAGAGTCTTGGGTTCTACCCCAGAGACCAGGATTTGCTGAATGGTGGGGTTATGAATGTGTACTTTGATCACACACCCAGGAGCTTCTGATGCAAGTGGTCTGGGAGCCTCCGGAGAAATCTGCACCTAGATCAGCTCCAACCTGAGGCCCAAGGTAGCTGGCACCAAGCAGAGGCTGGTCCCCTTCACTGCACTCAGGCCCCTGCAGCCTCCTCAGCCTCCTTAGGGACTTAGAGCCCTGTGGGCAATGTTCCTTCAACCCGTGGCCCAGTCCCCCTGGATCCTCAAATCACAGCCCCAGAACTGGCTGGCGGAGCGCTCAGCTCCAGACTGGGAGAGAATCAGGGGCTCCTGTGCTCCAGTCGCAGCCTGCAGGTTCCCCAAGGGGCCCACAACTACACGCCCTCAGTTTCTGGGAAGGCAGTCCATTCTCAGGCCAGAAGGGGCCATGTATGAGTGGGGTAGGGTGCCCCGGACTTGGTGACCACCCCCAGTAGTTTGTGGACTTCCAGGCATGCGTCCCTGACACCTCCACTGGACCCCCAAGTGATCCTTTGTTGCAGCACCACCACCCAGTAAGCGGGGGGAGAGTGGTGGTGTCAGATCTTCGGTTCTTAGCCTGCCACCAATTCCACGCTTCTCTCTGAGAAGCCTCTCTTGCTCACAGAGCTTCAGTTTCCCCATCTGTTCAGTGCGTCATGAGCGGTGGTAGTGCTCTGGTTAGCGGCAGAGCTTGCTAGGAAATCTCCCACAGCTGAGGCTGGGTGAGTTGTTCTCCTCCACGTGCTGCCCAGTCGCACAGACAGAGGGAACGGCAGGCCCCCAGGGACAGCACAAGGATTGCTTAGGAGCCCGAGGAGGGGCCAGGAGCTGGGAGTGGGGTGAAGCAGTGGGGAATCACTGTCCTTACAGATGTCTAAGCCCATAGTGAGATGACAGCTACCAGGTATTATGTTCTACCCTCCCCCCGATACCCCAAGTTAAGTGTGGTTATTTGCACCTCATAGATGGCAAGAGCAGAGCAGAAAGGAGGAAGAGCACTGGAACCAGGCTGCCTGGGATTAGGTTTACAACTTGGTTCCAGCTATTCCTAGCTGTGGAGTTTGGGGAAATTAACCTTTTGTGCCTCAGTGTCTTCATCTGTAAATGTGGAAAATAATGGTACTCAGTTCATGAAGTTGCCATGATGATGACACGGGTAGAATACATGCAAAGTGTTTCAAACAGTGCCTGGCATGTCGCAAGCACCCAATAAGAACTAATTGTTTTTACAAAAGAATTCATTTCAAAGAAAGGAAATGACTTTCCCAAGGTCACTTGGCTTGTAAGTGGTTGAGCTGGGTGTGTCTCATTACTTACCAGGTCTCCTTGCCCAGGGTTTTGTAAATAAAAGAAGCTCCAGGGATGGTGGTGGCTCTTTTCCAGAATTCCAGCAGTTGGGGTGCTGGTTTGGGGGACTGATTTCTTCAGCCCCGCCCTGCCCCGCCCAAGGCCTGGAGCCTGGAGGAAGACCCTTTCTTTCCACTAAACAACTGGAAGAACTGGCCTCCAAGTCTTGCTAGGGGCCAGATGGGCGAACAAGGGGGCATTGAGTCTGGTGGGGCCTCACAATGGCCACTCTGTCCCTGTTGGCCGGGGGCTGGGCCCATTTCCGACAGGGACAATAGTCAAAAGGCAGTGACGCTGGCGGGCCTGGAATCCCGAGCGGGATTTTCCAAGGCCTCAAAGTCTGCTGTTTGTCCTTACACGGAGACCCAGGAAGCCTGCCCCTGTCTCCCCACCACTCCACCCACGAATGCTGGGCCCTGTGCCCAGTGGCTCCAGCACCCTCCCCAGCCTTGGGGTGCCATTGTGACTGAGAAGGGGTGACTCTCAGTTGCAGGGTCTGAGTGGGGACTCTATACCCCAAGGATCTGTGCCTGGCGGTGCTTCCCTGGGGCTGGGATGGAAGAAACGGCCCCATGTCTGGACTCCTGGTCATCAGGCCTTGGTCATGGAGGGAGATGGTGAGAATTGGCTTCAAGGAGACAGAACCACGCTGCCTTCAGCTGTACAGTGCCACATGGTTAGCTCTGCATTCTGGCATGTGTCTAGCGACATCTGTTTGTGGTCATGAGGCAACTGTGCTGGATATGTCCTGGCTGGGCACAGAGCCAGGTCCCCCTTACGCGAGAGCTGGGCCTGGGAGTCCCAGGGAGTTCTGGTTTACATCTGGGTGAGCCCCGGCCCCTGCAAATCCCCTACTTTAGCAGAGAACCTGAGCCTCTGGGCCAATCAAAATTTGAGCCTGCGGGCTGCGCTTCTGTTCATCTGCCTTCCTGCCCTGCCTCAGGCCCATGGCTCAGCCAGCAACCACTCTGTTCTGGGGCAGCCGGAGCCGAGCCCCCAACCTACCTCCAATCCTCCTCCAGTTTCTGCCTCCACTAAGCCCTGCCTTGACCCCAGGCTGGGGACTCTGGGTAAGGCCTATGCTGGCTAGTGGCACTCCAGAATCTCTTACCTCCTGTGGTGAGGACAAGAAGGAGTTAGTGCAGTGCTGAACGAAAGCCCCCTCCACCCCTCAACATCTCCTCCCCCCAGCTGGGGACATTCTGAGGGCAGGAGGCACATTCCAGGGTTCACAGCTGGACTCAGAGCTGGCCTGAGGGATGTGGGGCTCTGGAAACTTTTGCTTCTGCCTCCCACCCTGCACCCGCACCCATACTCTGGCCATTGTCCTGTCCCCAACTCCCTGGCTCCCCTTCACCTCCTATTGGGCTCTGACCCTGCCAGGCAGTGTGTGTGTGGGGGGCATTTGAGGTTTCTTCAAGGTCTGACCCAGATGCTGGAGCGCTGTCCAGCTCCTACTCAGGTCCATAAATCAGGCTTGGCATAGCCTCAGGGGTTGGGGGTGGCAGCTGGGCTGGGAGGGGAGTGTGGGCGCAAGGGAGGCGGGGTGCCTCTCTGGTACATGCTGCGTTAGCAGGGAGCAGTGCCCAGCTGCAAGCCAGGCAGGCAGGGTGCTGACTGTCACGGCCTACTAGTCTGGGCACATGAGAGGCCAGGGGCCCCCATGCAGGGAGCCCAGTTTGGGAGGGCCAAGCAGGAAAACTGGACCCCCCACCCCCAACCCAGGTAACTGGGAGACCATGAGGATAGATACAAGAAACCAGGGTCAGAAAAGCAGATCTCTGGCAGGGATAGAGTGAGACCCTTAACCAGGGTTGGATAAACAACCCTCTTCTTTTGCAAGGACAACTGCATAGAATGCTCTTCGGCAAAGAACAACAGATACACCCACGCCTCCCAAAGGAACAGATGCACAGACTTTGCAGGAAGGAGAGACGACCTCTTAGCCCCAGGGACAGACAGAAATAAAGCCCATTCCCAGCCCAGCTTGGTCAGAGAGACAAACACACAGACCTTCCCAGAGAAAGGGGCACACAACCCTTCCCCAACACACGGACAGACTCCCACCTGCTCCAGGAGAACAGACAGCAGACGTGCCACCTCCCAGCGCAGTCCAGGTCTAGAGGCTGCTGATGAGGTGAGGGCTGGGAGGTGCCTCTTTCTCAGGCCTTCTGCCACTCTCTCATCCACCCTGTTGTTTCCTCTGCCACAGAGGAGGGGGGCTGGGAGTGACATCTCAGGAAGGGTGGGAGGAGGAGGACCCCCTGCCTAGGATCCCAGAACTAGATGTGAGATGGGGACAGCTGGTCCCTCTCACCCCTGTAGCCTGGCCTGGGCTAGAGGGTCATCTACCGTCAGGATCCCCCAGCCTGACGTCAGTCCCACTGATTGTTGTTGCTGGGACCTGAGTCAATCCCTGTGACGCCACTGGGGTCAGTTCTGGAGCGGCTGGGGGTGAACTGCAGGGCCACCTTCAGGGCTCAGCTCTTCCCTTGAGCTCACTGGGATGGGGTGGGGCCATCCGAGGCCACACTCACTGTGCAGAGCCAGCTGCCTCCTCCCAAGGTCTAGGGTTGGCCTTCAAGGTCTCTGCTGAAGGCACGGCTCAGAGGGCTCAGAGGCCTCAGCCCGTAGCCTGGTTGCCTGGCTGACTGAGCCTCTGGGCACGGGGAAGTCTGCTCTGTGTTGTCCCTCCTCTCAGTTTCCATCCTCTGCCTTCCGTGGGGCCTCTATTCTAGCTCTTTTTCCACGAAGCCTCCCTATAGCCCCACTTCTTCCTGGAATCATCCACACCCCTCCTCCCCTTCCTGCCCTTCCCCTCAGGTTGCCATCCTGTGCTCTCAGCTATCCTGGTATTTTCTGGTGTCCAATCACTTCCCAACTTGATGAGGCAGCACTTAGGTCTCCTGTTCTCTCACTTTCTATTCTCGGCATGGGGATCTCTCTGGGACGATAGCAGGAGGCTCCATTTCTCTGGTTCCTGAAAAACCAGCTATTTTTTTTCATGCTTCTTGTCATGTTCTCATGCCCAGGTACACCTCCTGGTCCATCTCCTCTATAAGACTCTGAGCTCCCACAGGGCCAGGCCTGTGACTTGCCCATCTTGGCATGTCACGGGCTGAGCAAGTGGACAGTTACATATGTGTCACAGGAATGAATGGATGATCATATTTGATCATCAGGGCTATAGGATGGGGAACTTATTTCACACAGTCTCACTCTTTTTGACCTAGACCTTCCCTTCCTGATAGAACTAGTGGGGCATAGGACCCAGGGTCTGAGATGCAATGAGAATGACTCTGT
Organism: Scalopus aquaticus; assembly: GCA_004024925.1. Lineage (NCBI taxonomy): Eukaryota > Metazoa > Chordata > Mammalia > Eulipotyphla > Talpidae > Scalopus > Scalopus aquaticus. The sequence continues at coordinate 8,556 of PVIJ01022741.1, forward strand.
GAGGAATCAGGGAGGTGCGATAAGCAAGGACTGGCCAGTAACTGGGCCTGAGATAAGAGAGGTGAGAGGGCCCAGCCTCTCTCTCAGGCAGGAAAGTCTTCCTGGAGCGGTGAGTTTTGGAGTAGGGACAAGAATGGGTACAAAGACCAGTGGAAAGAGGAAAGAGTTTTGGTCTTGGTGAATATATTTGGTTCCTACATGTATGCATATACATATACAGAGAGAGAGAGAGAGAGAGAGAGAGAGAGAGAGAGAGAGAGAGAGAGAGAGAGAGTTATGAGGAATGGCTCACGTGGTTATACAGGCTGGCAAGTCTCTAGATCCTTAGTAAGCTGGAGTGTCAGTGAGTTGATGATACAGTTCTACTCAAACTCCAAATGCCTGAGAACCGGGTGAATAGCTACAAATGCTGTAGTTCCATATTCAGGAAGAACAGGAAGACCCAGGAAAAGCAGATATTTCAATTCAAATGTGAAGGCAGGAAAAAACCCATGCCCCAGATTAAAGGCAGTCAGAAAGGAGCAGTTCTGTCACTTGTGGGAAGATAAGTCCTTTTAGTCTACTCAGGCCTTCATCTGAAATTGGCCATGGTAAAAATTGGCACATGCTACAAATCAAGGTATTTTCCTACCAGAGAACAGATATTGGGTGGGGTGTATTAGAGAGAGTGCCGGGGTGGGGTGGAGAAACCAGAAAGAGTTTCTGCAGTGGTAAGGACAGCTGCATTTGAACTCCAGACTACTATTAGTGGCACTTAACCTCTTCCAGTGTTAATTTCTTCACCTACTCCACAGCATTTATTGGTACTAGGCTAAAATTTCTCAATAGATAGAGAGATAGAAATAGAAGACAGATAGATATAGATATCACTTAGGATCATGCCCTTTCTGTTCCACTCAATAAATGTTATCTATTATTATTTTGGGACAGAAAGGGTGTGTGAGGAAAATGAGCCTCTTAATCCCCATGCAAACAACTCGAGTGCCTCCTGTTGATGTTGGGAGCTTTTCAGGCTCAGTAGACGTTCACAGAATACAGACAAACTCGTCTACCCCGACCTTACAATCTACAAGGAGAACGGAACATACGCTGAGAGATGACAGAGCAATCACATTCATACAACACCTCACACTTCACAAAGGTTTTTCATAGAAATTCTTCCCGTGGTCATTACAACGGCTCCTCGTTTATAGAGGACATCAGAAAGGATGAATGACATCAAGAGTCACCCAGGAAGCAAGGGCAGAATTAGAAGCCTCACAAGAACTACCGAGATCGGTCACGGTAGAGCGCCAGGTAGTGTCCCTATATGAAGATGACAGAGTAAGGCTCAGCCCCTTTCTCCAGCATCTTTGTGGGGCCAGGGCTCCTGTCTCTTATGCACATAGGGAAAACTAAAATTTTGCCATCCGCTCAGCGTCATGCAGCACCCTGGCCTGGGCTCATCTCCAGGGCCACTCCCGAGTGCCCCCTCCTGCCAGGGCGGCTGCCCACGTCTCCTCCCGGGGGCGGGCTCGCCGCCGATGACTCCTCTCCGCCTAGTGAGGCAGCGCAGAGCCACGCGGCCTCTCCTTCCCTCGCGTCTCTATGGCGGAAGGGAGGCGTTGCAGCCAAAACACAACAACACTCTCGGTGGTGGGAGGGGATGGACTCGCCCAAGTCAGGGGGGACGTGTCACCCCCAAATCTGTAAACCCGAGATAGAGCGAGGGGATAGCGGTAGCACACGAGCGACGGGGCAGCGCGGCCTCCACGTGCCCTCTCGTGTGGATGGAGAACGGCCGGGGCGGCCGCGCCGGAGCCGGGGCTGGGGCCCCGGCGCTCGCTCCCCCGCCGGAGGCCGGCGCGGTGGGGGAGGCCGCCCGGCTCGCAGGGGCGGGGTGCGGGCTTCCGGCCCCGGCCCCGCCTCCTGCGTGGTGCTGGGGCGTCCGGGCGGAGGGCGCTGAGCGGCCTGCTGGGCCCGGACGGGGGCTCGGGGAGGTATGGCGTCGTTGTAACCCGGGGCTCTCCGGCCGGCGGGCGGGAGGGCGCGCCTCGAAGCCGAGGCCGGCCAGGCACGGCGCGGGGCGCGACTCCGAGACGTCCGCGGGCCGGGCTCCTCCCCTGTTCCCTGGGCTGGGGAGGGTCGCGGGAAGTGGCGGTGGGAGAAACGGGGCCCGGGCGGGAAGTCTTCCTTGCGTCCCGCCCGAGACTCTTGATGTCGAGCCAAGCAGCTTTCTGTTCCGGCTGTTAGTGCGCCGCTGGCCGCGGAGGTCGGGGCGCAGCAGCGGAGTCCGTACGCGGGCGCGAGGAGGAGAAAGGGCATGATCTGAACCCGAGCGACCCGCGCTCCATTCTCTACTCGTAAGGTGGGCCTGGGGTGCCCTGGGTGCCAGCCTGTCTCTGAGAAGACTCCTGCCAGCCTCTGCTCCTGTGCTTGGCAGGCTTAGGCTGTGGGGAGCCCAGGATGGGACTTCCCGGGCCTTGCTCTGCCCACCGGAGGTAGGGGTGAGGATGGACAGATCAGCTCGTCGCAGACCAAAGGTGGCTGCTGTGGGAAGGACGCTGGGGTTGGTCAGTATTGACATCCTGGAGGACTGGATCCCAGAATAGTTCTGCAAATGAGGGGAAGAAGCTGGGCTTGGGATTGAAATGATCAGAGATGTGGCCTCTATGAAGGTCTGTGGGGAGGAAAGGGGAGCTGGGGAACTGCTGCATGGAGTTAGTCTAGAGGGGGAAATGAGCAAGAGGTCCCTGCTCATCTTTCATCTGTAGAAGGGCAATCCAGCAGCCCCTGGCAGGAGCCTTCTAGAGTAGTGTAGGAATTAGCAGTTGTAGTAGGTTCCAGGAACTGAGTTTACGGAACTGCCTAGTGGGAGGCACAGGACGACCCCTGTGTAAAGGCGACCTGTAGCTCAGGTGGTTCAGATGGACCCTGTCTGCTTGCCAGGGGAGAGGAAGAGCCAGCACCCTCTCTGAGCTGTCTGCAGACTGCTGCCCTGTGTCGTGTTGAGCTGCTGTTCAAGGGAGCTGGAGACAAACGGAAATACACTGGAGCTGCCAGGATCCCGAGGAGATCATATGTGATGTGGAGCTGGCCAGTTTATGGGGACTGGAGATCTTTGACTTGTAGTAGTAGGAGTGAGGGGGTGATAGAAAGTTACCTTGAAATATCTGAAAGGCTAATTTGTGGAAGAGTTGAGACTCCTCTATGTGGCCCCTGATCTCAAAGCTAAGACTCGTGGTTTGAAGCACTAAGATTTTGGTGGAAGGAATAACTAAATAGAGCAGTCTAAAGATGAAGTAGTCTGCTGTGACAGGTAATGAATCCCATGTCAGGGAAGGTTTGTAAGTGGGAAACGGTCAACTATTCCCTCTCCGCCAGCCTCAAGTTCAGTTACTTACCCAGTTCTGCTTCTCAAGTGTGTTCTTTCCTCCCCCCTGACACCTCCAGTGCTGGAGTGTAACCTGTGTCATCTCAGCAATAACAATACAGTAACAAATTACAGCAGCTAGTATTCAGTGAGTGTTTACTACTTGCCAGATACTGCTTTAAGTCCTTTACAGATGCTAACTCATCACATCCTTTCAAGGTGACTTATTACAGTCCACTTTTAATAGACAGGGAAACTGAAGTGCATCGGAGTTAAGCAGCCTGCCCAAGATCAGTATTTTACAGATGTTAGTTTAATTCTCACAGCAATTCAAATTTACAAATAAGAAATCAGATTCAGAGGGCCTCCCTGGAGGCACAAGGGGTTAAGTCTCAGCACTGTGAAGCTGTGGGCAGCCACTGCAGCACGAGTTCTATCCCTGGCCAGGAAACTGACCCACATGGCGCAGCAGACCTCTCCTGTCTTGCCTGCTGCTCCTCTCAGCAGTGTATTTCAGTCAATCTGCCTGTTCTGCTCCCCACTCTGTCTCTGGTGAATCATCTCGCGCTGGCCCCCCCCCCCCACCTCTGACCTACACCCCAGCTCTTGTATACATAAATAAATCTTAAAAAAAAAAAAAATCAGGGCCTCCCTGGTGGCACAGTGGGTTAAGCACAGCACTGTGAAGCTATCCAGAGCCAGTGCAGCATGAGTTCGATCCCTGGCCAGGAAGCTGACCCACTTGGTTCAGCAGACCTCTGCTGTCTCACCCGCTGCTCCCCGCAGCAGTGTACTTAAGTCAATCTATCAGTTCTGCTCCCTACTCTGTCTCTGGTGAATCCTCTCACCACCCCACACCTCTGGTCTACACCCCAGCTTGTATTTATTTATTATTATAAATAAATAAATAATTAAAAAAAATCAGACTCAGGTTGAGTCATAGAGCAAGAGGTAGGACAGCTGGGATTCAAACCCAGGGCTGGTGGACATGAAAACCTCCACCCCGCACTTCACTCCTTCAGCCCTGCTGTGTGCCCTTTGTCACCGCTTCTATTGTAGCGCCCTCTAAGGACCGCTTGCCCAGACTTTCTGCCTAAATCTGCAAGTCTTGATCCTATTGTCTTGGAGGACCCTGGAAATAGGCAGGATTTGGTGTGTGTGTACAGGTGTTAGTCAGGTTTTAAAGCCCAGTCTTCATAACTTTCACTGCCTTTTTCATGGCAGTTTGTGACCCCAAAGAACTTAAGAGCCATTCTTTACCCTTCAGCTCGAGTTAATTTTTGCAGGCACAGCCTTGGTCTTGCCACAGTGATGGATCGACTCCTCAGTGTCCTCAGGACAGAGTCTAAATATTTTAACTTGGTCATTCAAGGCCTCAGGAAATCAGATTCCATTCTTCCTTTTCTCTTAACTTCCACCTCATACTCTCACTGCTACGGGAATGGTAACATTTACCTGCTTGTCTCTCCTTCCCGCAGTTTGTCAGGAGAGGGGCTGTGCTTGCCTCTGAATGGCCAGTGCCTGACAGCTGTTGCACAGAGAGCATTTGTTGTAAACTGTACTATATACCAGAATGGAATTCCAGCTTTGGCCTGTTGTTTGGATTGGTGACTTGAAGCTCCGTCCTCTCTCACCTTAATAATCTTTCTGAGAGTATGTGCTGCGAAATACAGAGAAGGACCTTGGAAGCAGGGGCTGGATTGGGTCTCGAACGTTTGAAGGGTCTAGAAGGAAGTGATACAGACCGTTCAGAAGGTGCCAGCATTCTGACTTGGGCTTCTCTTGCAGGGTAACCCTGTTGGGGTGAAGCACCTTATTCTCAGGCTCGCTGTGGTGTGGGCCACTGGCTGCAGGATGAACTGCCGCTCGGAGGTGCTGGAGGTGTCGGTGGAGGGGCGGCAGGTGGAGGAGGCCATGCTGGCCGTGCTGCACACGGTGCTCCTGCACCGCAGCACGGGCAAGTTCCACTACAAGAAGGAGGGCACCTACTCCATCGGCACCGTGGGCACCCAGGATGTTGACTGTGACTTCATCGACTTCACTTATGTTCGAGTCTCCTCTGAGGAGCTGGATCGCGCCCTGCGCAAGGTTGTCGGGGAATTCAAGGTAGGGGGATGGCACAGTGGATGACAAGTGGACTCCATATGCCAGCCAGCTCGTTTTTCCTGGGTGTGTGTTTTGGGTTCTTTCAGGTTCTAATAAACAGGTGTGTTCAGAGCTCTTCTGGGCGAGGAGGGTGCGCACACGTGCGTGTGTGTGTGTGTGTCTGTGTCTGTGTCTGTTGGGGGGGTGGGGCTGGGGGTAGGGGTGGGAATGTGAGGCCCTTGTGGAAAAAATTGTGGGAAAGGAGAGTAGGAAGCCCTTGCAGTCTTGGCAGGCAATTGATCATTGTCCCTGTGGTCTTGACCTTCTGTCTGCTTCTGCTTCCACTTTCACCTTCTGAGCCTTTCCTGTGCAAAACTCCCTGAAAGGGAGGGGCTGCTGGGCCCAGACGTCTGTGTGTGTTTGTCCCTATGTGGGCGTGGAGATAATCTGGAAGGGACCCACCACACTGCTCTTAGCTCAGAATGGGACTGCAGTTTTTTTTTTTTTTTAAGATTTATTTATTTGTGCATACAAGAGCTGGGGTGTAGGCCAGAGGTTTGGGGAGGTGAGCAGATTCACCAGAGACAGAGTGGGGAGCAGAGCAGGTGGATCTACTGAAGTACACTGCTGAGGGGAGCAGCAGGCGAGACAGGAGAGGTCTGCTGCGCCATGTGGGCTTCTCCCTGGCTGGGAATCGTACTTGTGCTGTAGCTGCCAATAGTGTCAAAGTGCTGAGACTTAACCCGCTGTGCCACCAGGGAGGCCCAGGAGTGTGGTCTTTAATCCTGGCTTCATTCAGGTTGCAGTACTCCTCTCTCTCAACAGTGGGTATTTTTAAATTTTAAAATAACAAAGGCAACTTTTTTTTAAGGTACTAGTCTCTGGGCCAGAGGAGGAAGGTCGTCTCTCTGTGTGGACATCCCCTACTCTGGTCCGGTGCTCTGTGCTTATTGCAGGACCTTGCTGGTGTGGGGTGGCCCTGTCCACAGCACTCACCTGCCCCCCCACCCCCTCCAAGCCCAGAAAGAGCAAGTTCATAAGAAGTTTCCAGGTCTCCCTTGAAGGGAGGCTGTGCTACTCAGCCCTCTCTTCAGGAGCCCACGAGACAGGCACTGCGGAGTGGTGAAGACTCTACCACATGCCAGTGTGTGACCTTGGGCAAGTGACTGCACGCCTCTGGGCCTCAGTTTCCCTGTATGTGAAGTGCGACTGATCATTGAACTCACCTCATAGGCTGTGTGGACGGTGAGGATTGGTCAGATAGGTCAAGTGCTTGAAATAGCCTGGCAGGGGCCTCCCTGGTGGCGCAGCGGTTAAGTGCTGCGCTGTGGAGCTGTTGGCAGCAGCGATGCGAGTTCGACGCCCGGCCGGGGAGAATCCCACATGGGGCGGCAGACCTCTCCTGCCTCGCCCGCTGCTCCCCTCAGCAGTGTACCTCTGATCTGCCTGTTCTGCTCCCCACTCTGTCTCTGGTGAACCCTCTCGCCGCCCCACACCTCTGGCCTGTACCCCAGCTTG
>PVIJ01022742.1:0-15506 GCA_004024925.1 Scalopus aquaticus
CCCCAGCCCCAGGAACAGCCCCCAGCCCCAGCCCTCAGCTTGGCCCCTGCCCCTGCCACGGCCCCTGCTCCAGCCCCCACCCGGCCTCGCTGCCGCCCGGTAAACTCCCACAGGTCAGCGGCAGCGACCGTCCTCGCAAACATCTTTATCTTGTTAGTCCCCAGCCCTGCGCGGCGGGATGAGCGGCTGTGATGTGTCTCTATAAACGCCAGTCGGAACCTGACGTCCCATCGGTCTCCCGGCGCTCGGGGCTCCAGAACCGGAAGGGGCCGGTGTCACCAGGACACGGGGCCTGCCCCTTACACCGGGGTGCAGCGGGCGGCAGGTGGGCAGGGCGTCTGCCTCCCGAAGGACTGCGGGCCCCCGGCGCCGCCCGCAGCAGCGGAGCTGGCCACCCACCACCCCGGGGCACCCCGATGCCGAGGGCCAGAGCGCCGGGCGTTGGCTCCGGAGCGCGAGGGGGCGTCTGAGGTCAGGCCCCTCAAGGCCCGCCTCTGCAAAAGCCCTGATTCCGAAGGACCGCTCTCGTCAGCTGTGCCCCTGGAGGCCCCCCCCACTCCGTGCTCCCGCTGCCCCACTGTGCTCCCACGGGCCCCAGCTGTGCTCCTGCTGCCCCCGGCTGTGCCCCCGCCATCCCCGCTGTTCCCCCACCACCCCTGGCTGTGCCCCCACCGGCCCCACTGTGCCCCCACCACCCCCCGCTGTGCTCCCACTGCCCCGGCTGTGCCCCCGCCGCACCCGGCTGTGCTCCCACCACCCCTGGCTGTGCCCCCGCCGGCCCCGGATATGCCCCTGCCAGCCCCCGGCTGTGCCCCCGTCACCCCCGGCTGTGCCCCTGCCACCCCCGGCTGTGCCCCCGCTGCCCCCCCTTCCCGGCTGTGCCCCCGCTGCCCCCGGCTGTGTCCCCACGCTGCAGCGCAGGGGCCAGTGGGCGAGGGCCTGGGTGACTCTCACTCCCTCCCTCGGACCCTCCCACCCAATCTCCTGCAGAAGAGGGGGGGTGGACAGGGGGCGGGGGGCCTGCCAGGGGCTCACAGGGGAGCTGGTCTGGGGATGGGCGCTCTCCCAGCATCCGTCCTCAACACAGCGGAGAGGGCCGTGGGCCCAGCCGGGCCTTGGGGCCGCTCTCTCCGACGTGCTGGCCCATGCTGGCTGCTCAGCGCGGGTGTTTTCGATCCTGATCTTGCGGCCGGCCAGGAGAGGCTCAGAGCCGGGCCGCAGCCCCGCCCCCGCCCCCGCAGCCCCGCCCCCCCCACCAGCAAGCGCCCGTGCCCGCCCCGCCCAGGAGGCGGTCAGCCGTCGGCACGCCCTGGCAGCGCCGCCGCCCAGGGGCTGAGACCCACCTCTGACCCGGGGCCTCTGTGCTCCAGCAGTGGGACCGCCAAGGGGCCCCTGGGGGCTCTCCCACAGCTGCCCGGGTGACCCCACCACCACGGAGGAAGGAACACGGGCCCTGAGGAGTGGGCATCGCCGGCCACTGCCAGGGAGGACGGCTGGCATCGGACGGCGGGCAGTGGCTCTGACAGGGCGCCTGGGCACCGAGCTGAGCGTCCAGTGCCAGGTGAGGGCCGCCCCCCTGCTCCTCCTCGGCCCGCGGGGAGGTGGTGCTGTGAGGCCGGGAAGCTTCCACCCAGGCCGGCACAGAACCGCGGCCCAGCGGCCACTGGGCCAGGCTGCCCCTCTCGGCGCCTGCCGCACGTGGACAAGGCATTGGCGGGCTGGGGTGGGCGGGGCTCCCGCGCTCACGTGTCCCGCCCGCCGGCCCCTCCCTACCTCCCGCACCCGGATTCCCCAGGGGCCAAGGAGCAGGTGAGCACCGCACCACGGGCAAGAGGGCGCAGCTGGAGACACCGCGGTGCTTCTCGGGAGCGCCCCCTTCCCTGGGAGAAGCCTGGGGGCGCGTCGCCGTCTCCTGGCTCGCCTAGTGCTGCCTCCCCGGAGCTGCAGCCCCAGCCCTCCAGGACTGGGGGCTCGAGGGGTCGGCCTTGCGCAGGCGGGCGGAGGGGACCGCTCTGCGGGGACGGGCGCCCGCAGGCGACACCAGCGAGGGCCTTGGCCTGGGCCCCGGCTGGCCGCGTGGTGTGGGACTGCGCTGGGCGGAGCCCGGGCCCGGGTCTGTGCAGGCCCCAGTCTGGACAGGGGGCCCACCCGGCGACCCCGGGAGAGCGCACGCCCTCGACGGTGGTGCAGTCAGTGCGGACGGGGGCGCAGGGGTGAGGACTCTCCCGCGGGACTCTGCCAGTGCGGGGCGCCGTGCCCTCCCCCCAAAATTGCAGGTCCCCCTTCCTTGTTGAAATGGCTTTAGGCGGCCCCTCCCTAGGCCCCAGTCTAAGCTGCCACCTCCGGGGAGACCGCGGGCCTGCGGGAGGGGCCGAGGCCGTCTGCACCGTCTCTGCGGCGCGGCAGGCACAGCATGGCGGCACCGGAGACCCCGCAGCCGGCGGGCCCGGGGCGTCCTTGGCCTCCCGCGAAGGGGGCCGAGGCAGAAGCGAATCTCGAGGAGCCCTGGACAGAAGGCGGGAAGGGAGGCTGCGCGGTCAGCCAGCCGCGGCTTTCCTGCAGACCCAGGCGGCGCTGGGCGCCGAGGCCGTGACCCGCCGGGCCTGGCGTGGGTGCGCGGTGTCTGCCCGCCGTCCCCGTGCCGCTGGCCAGCCCTGGCCGCTGCGAACCCGAAGGAGCCACCGAGGCGGGCTGTCGCGAGCGGTGGGCAGGCGGGCGGGCGCCGCGGGAAGCCGCCTCCCCTGGTGTGCGCGGCCGCCCTGGCCCCAGGGCGCTCTGTTAGACAATGTTTAATGACATCGGGGTTTAATGGCTCAGTTATTGGAAATATCACAAAGACAAGAGGGAAAAAGTCATCCTTCTTGCATGCGCCAGACCCGTCACAAGCCCACAGCCGAGAGCGGAGACCTTTGGTTAACAGAAACCGTGTTCATTTTTGTTCCATTTGCTGAAATTACATCCGCTCTCCGGGCTAATGAGCTGAGTCTCTCCCCGCTGCTCTCCAGCGCGGCGGCCGCGACCTTGGCGGGAAAGGCGAAGGCGCCGGAGGTGGCCCTGCCAGGTGGATCGGCCCGCGGCCGCCCGCTGGCCCAGGCGGGCGTCCAGGGCCGCCCCCCACCCCGGCGCCCCCAGACCCCGCGATTCCCAGGCCGCGGGCGCCCTGTGCCGCGGCGGGAAGGCGGGGCTGTGCTTGAGGCCACGTGCACAGAACTGGGGCGGAGAAGTCGGGGCGCGGGCTTTGCGGGCACAGGCAGAAGGGGCTGAGTCGGCCAGGCTGGGCGCCCACACCCGCTCGCTGCCGAGGACCCCAGAGCACCGCGGTCTGGCTGCAACTCGTGCGGCAGGCAGCAGAGTGGAGTTGGGGGGTAAGAGCGTTCTCCACGCCGCGCCTCGGATCTGTAGCTGTAGAGGGAGGTGTGCGTCTTCTTCCCGCAGAGCCACGCGCGGGACGTGCGTGAACATGGGGGTGACCGTCAGTCAAGCGCTCCCCCACTTCCGTCAGCCTTAAAATCAGCCTCAGGAAGATTGCTGGGGGGGTGGGGGGGTGCCCATTTAAAGTGCGTGGCTCAGAGAATTTGGCCCCATCCGTGGAGCAGGTGATCCTGTCCACCCACGGCACGGGCCTGTGCGGCCCCCTGGAGGCCTGCAGGCGCGACTGTCTGTCCTCTGAAGTGACTCGCCTGGGGCTGCTCTCGGCGTCCTGCTTCGGCCCCCAGGCTGCTCCGCGCTGAGTTGGGCCCTGGGGGAACCATACCCCAGAATAGCGCGGGTGTCCATCCCTCGGGCTCTGACCTTGGCTCCAGAGTGGCCGCCACATGGGGGGGGGTGCGCGGCCAGTTCTCTGGGAAGCGCCACTGAGTAGCCAGTGCGTGCGGCCCCTCCAGAGAGCCCACAAAACCGGCGTCTTTGCAGAGACACGGCGAGGCAAGCACCCTGGGGCCGCTGCTGGTTGAGTCTCCGGTGCAGAGGCAGAGGGTCTGTTCACATGCTCCGCCCAGCGAGGGGGCAGGCGCTCTCGGATCAGCCAGAGGAGGGTCTTTGGCCAGTGCTGCCCCGGCCATTGTCAGATGAACACCGGGATCCGTTTCTCTGGGGGAATCTGCCTTAATTTTCTCAGTGGGGTTTTTCAAAGAACACAAGTTTAAATCGTTGATGAAGCCCAAATTCTCAATTTTTCCTTTATGTTTCAAGACTTTTCTGCCTGTCTGAAAAATATCTGCCTATCCCAAAGTTGCAAATGTTTTTTCCTATGCATTTCTTTTCTGGACGCTTTATAGGTTTACATAAGGTCTACGGTGCATTTTGAATTAATTTGTGGGTGTGGTGTGAGGTAAGAGGCCAGGTGAGGGCCTCCCTGGTGGCTCAGCAGTTAAGCGCAGCACTGTGAGGCTGTCGGCAGCGGCGACGCGAGTTCAATACCCGGCCAGGGAGATTCCCACAGGGCGCAGCAGACCTCTCCTGCCTCCCCCTCTGCTCCCCTCAGTGGTGTATTTCCGTTGATCTGCCTGTTCTGCTCCCTGCTCTGTCTCTGGTAAACCCTCTCGCCTCCCCTTGCCTCCGGCCTATACCCCAGCTTGTATGCAAAAATAAATAAATCTTTTTTAAAAAAAAAGAGGCCAGGTAAGGGTTCATTATTGTTTGCACTTGTGTTTCTCTAGCGATAACTAAATTACTCCAGCACCAGGCTTTGAACGTGTCACCCCGTACCCATCAATCTGCCTGGGCAACCAATTCGCAAATAAATTTTGTCATTTGTCTTTGGGCCTTCCATACTCTCTGTCCTATTTTATTTGTGTTTTTCTGTGTTTACATAAATATCTCTGTCTCACTTACCGAAATGCTACAATGAGACTTAAATCACCAACTGTCATTCTTAAAACTGTATTCAAAAATGGTTTGGATACTCTAGGTTTTTTAATATTCATGTTATTGTTATTAGAATCTGCTATTTAAAAGACCTGAGAGGGAATTTGAATAAAATTGAACTGAACTTATAGATCATTTTGGGGAGAACTGACATCTGAACAAATTGTCTTCTAATCCATAAATCTAGTATGTCTCTCCCTTTTATTTTTTCTCATGATGTTTTAAATTTTCCAGGATAGTCTTGCACATATTTTGTTAAGTATATCTATAAGCATTTCATATCTTTTATTCATTTTTAAAAGATTTTATTTATTTATTTTTGCATAGAAGAATGGGGGTGTAGGTGTGGGGAGTGAGAAGATTCACCAGAGACAGAGTGGGGAACAGAACAGGCAGATCCACTGAAATCCACTGCTGAGGGGGCAGCGGGGAGACAGGAGGGGTCTGCTGCGCCCTGTGGGAAGCTCCCTGGCCGGGGATCGAACTCAGGCCGCAGTGATGACAGCTGAGACTGACCCCAGGCCACAGGGAGGCCCCATTTCATGTCTTTCAGGTGGTTGTAAAAACTTAGCTTTTTCAATCTTGCTTTTTCATTGCTTGTCGCCTGTAACAAAACTAACATTCCGTTGACCTTGAATCCTGACCTTGGTGAAATTCCCTATCATTCTAACATGTTTTTATAAACTACTTTTCTTAGTCATTCTAACAAGACATGTACTAATTTTTTTACTCTTGTCAGAGAACCAGATTTTGATTTTACTGGTTGTTTTCTACTTTGTCCTCTATTTCATTTTTTCCAACTATTTATGTCTTTCCTCCTACTGACTTTGAGATTAATTGGTTCTCACTTTTTAGCTTTTTATAGAAAGCATTGATTTTAGACTTCTTTCCTAATACAACATTTCACACTGTTGTCCAGCATGCTTTCGGTCTTCTTTCAAATTATATTAAGATTTCACTGTTTCTAAGTTCACATATTTTCTGCCCTTTTCTGGCTTTTCCTTGATACCTAAGTTATTTGGAGGCTTGTTTATTTTTCAGGCTTTGAGGGATTTTCCCAGAATTTTGTCACTTATTTCCAGCTCCTTTACATTTTAGTCGGAGACTTTACTCTGAATGATTCCAGTGTATTTAAATCCATCAAGACCCTCTGTCCCTTGTGACACCCACAAGAGCACCGGGCCGGCAGCTCAGGGCGCTGCCGTGTGTCCGTCCCCCGCTGGCTCTCCCTTGACTGCCTGTCAATCGCCACGTGAGGAGTATTGAAATCTCCTACTATAATTATGTGGTTGTCAAGCTGTTCAATGACACTGGGAATTATCACACTTTCCCTTTAATTGACTCTTATTCTTGTGAAACGTCCCCTCTGTGCACAATAGCGTCTCTTGTTCTCAAATCGCTTTCAGCGAGGTGGTCTCTGCCGTCACCCCCTTCCCTGCCCCCCTGCAGTCTTCCCATCTGAGGGGCCTCTGACAGCCCTCCACACAACCTCCTCCACCCACTGTCAGCGCCTGCCTGTCACTGGGTCACTTTTATGTGGATGTGAGTTTGCCCTCTCGAGGTTGGTTTTCTGTTGATTCTTTCACGTTTTTCTCTTCTTTCTTGTCTTCTTTATTTTGTAAATATGTTTTAGTATTTCATTGTGTTTCCTTTAGTGGCTTATTTTTAAAACAGTGGTAGCTATTAGCTTTGTAATGTACATCTTTACCTTATCACAACCCATGTTTAAAAAATAAATCACTGCTTGTAGAAAAAGAAACGTACTCTGGAGACTCCGTCTGCCAGCCCTGGCTTTTACTGCTGCAGATCTGCTTGTGCGTGCTTCTGCAGCCTGTTATTCTCTTTATATTTACGCAGACACTTATCTTTTAAGTAAAAAATGAAAACAAGACATATTTAGTCACAAATGCACAGTTTTTAGTGCTCTCCAGTCCTGTTGAGTCTGTTTCCTCCCACGTCTTCAAGGACACACTTTTGGTGGGCTCCGGGCACCCGCCGAGGAGCGTGGCCCCTGGGCTCCCCTCGGCACTCAGCCCCTGATGTCCGCGTCTCCCTTTGGCTTTGCTTTCTCGTATGTCATGTCTCCTCTCCCGCTTGGATGCCTCGTAGATTTTACCTTATTTTTGGTTTCCAGGGATTAGATGATGCACCGGGTGTGGTTTCTTTGTGTTTATCCTCGAGTCGGTTGGATTTCTGTGTCTGGAGACCTATAGTTTTCACAGGATTTTGGAAAAAATGTGATTGATTTATTCAAACATATTTTCTTTCCCTTCTCTTTTCTCCTGAGGTTACAGTTGCATATTTGCATGTAGTTCGTATTTTTCCACAATATCTGTTCTATTTTACTTTGTACATCTTAATTAGAATGCCTTGTATTGTTGTTTTCAGTTTCTCCTGTGTTTCCTCCCACCTAATCTGTAGTTGCTCCTTTCTAGTTAATTTTTCATTCTAGAGGTTTATTTCTCAGCTCCAGAAATTCCATTTGACTCATTTTCACATCTTTCATTCCCCGCCTCATCATGTTCTTGTTTTCCTTTGAATCCTTAAGCACATTCATAATGGTGATTTTTCTGCCTCTGTTGGGCTGCCTTTCCTGGGGGTCACTGTAGATCCTGCATTTGGATCTGTTACAGGGCAGGGAGACAGGCCCCCCAGGACCCCCAAACCTGCCTGCTCTAAATAGGTTCTTCCATCTGCCGCATCCAGACAAAACATGTAAGACCTTTAGTTAAAAAAAAAAAAAAAAACTTTGATACAATTAAAAAAGATAGAAAATATAGTTTTAAGTCAAGCACCCAAAGTCACCCGTTCCTTGGTGGGTAAAAGTCCACCCAGATAGGACTGGCCCGAAGCAGGGCCGGAAAGCTGCCACCGTCTAAAGCACTTTCGGGGGGTACCCACAGAAAAGGGGCGAAACAGCCAGACACATCTGGGGGGAAAGAACAAAACCAGACCCAGATCAGCGCTGCCACTGTCCCCTCCCCGCGGGGCCCCCTCTGTCTCGGCCCAGCCCGGCAGCCGCGTCTTCACTGTCTGCTGCCCCCCCATACTGCTTCCTCAGTCCCCCCTCTCCTCTCTCTCCTCTCTCCTCCAGCTCCTGTCTCTGCTCAGCTCCACCCACCCTGGGGGGCAGGAAACCTGGAACCCCCCTTTCCTGGGGACCCCGCTACAGATCCAGGCAGTCTCCTGTGGAGTCCATCTCTGGTCAGGGGAGCAGTGACAGCCTGGCCCACCCCGCTGGGCTCCCCCTCAGGCGCCCCAGGCGGGAGCACCCGAGGGCCCGGGCAGCTGTGCTGGAGCTGAGTACAGCCCTGCGGGAGGAGCCGGGGGCGGGCGCCAGCCCAGCGCGGCCCACCGAGGGGTCTCGGCGTGCCCCCACGGCCGGGCAGGGCTGTGGCTGCCCCACACCCGAGGACAGTCGCTGGGTCGCCCCCAGACGGGGACTCGGAGGCCGCATGGCCCCCAGCGAGAGGTCCAGCTCCCCGCCGGGCCGCCCGCCTCTGGTGCCCGGTCAGAGCCTCGCGCTGTGTCCGGGGCTCCTCCCTCGGGTGGGCCCCAGGTTCTGCTGAGATGGCTCCAGCGCGGCCTGCACCCCTCTCCCTTCTCGGGACCCCCGTCTCCCCGTCACTGCCTGTCGGCTGAGGGAGACATCCCAGCCCATCCATGAGGCGGAGCTGCGGCTTAGAGCTCCCCAGGCTGGCGAGCTGCGCCTCGAGCCTGAGGGGCCGCCAGCCCTGGGGGCCTAGCCCACGCGCTGGAGACAGCACTGGGGAGCCCTGTGCGCTGCAGGGGCCCCCAGGTAGGCTGGCGCTGGGGTGGACAAAGAGCTCTGTGGGGTAAGGGGGTCCTCACCTCCCACAGGACGCCCTGATTCCCGGAGGAAGGCCTCCCCGGTGGGCGTCGGGGCACCCCGCGGGCCGGGGCTCGGCCCCGTGGGCGCGGGGGTATAGGGTAGTGAAGAGGCTCAGGCTTTTGCCCCCGGGCCTCTGTGGCCGCTGCGGCCCCGGTACCGGAGCCGCTGGGGGCGGGGCGGGGGCACCTGAGCGAGCGGCCGCGGGAGCACGCAGCGGGGCCGGAGCGGGGCGCGGGGCGGAGGCGCGGGGGCGGGCGGCGGCCGCGCGTTCGAGAACAGCTGGGGGAGGACGAGCAAAGCCCGCAGGACGAGCCACGAGGCGGCCAGAGGGAGGCCAGAGGAGTGAAGACCCGGCGAGAGCGGGGCCTGCCAGCCTCGGGGCTCCCAGCCCTCCCTGCCCGCTCTGCCAGAGCCCCGAGACCCCCCGGGCACCCCGGCCTCGCAGACTGACCTCCGCACTGGGCTCTACGTGGCCGCCCGGGGGTGGGCCCGCTCCGCCTGTGGCGCTTGCCCGTGTCCTCCTGGTCCCCAGACTGCCGTGGGTCGAGTCACGGCTCTCAGTGACCCAACGCTCAGGGTGGGCAGTGGGTCCTGCGGGCAGCCCCTGCGGGCGTCGCTCCCCGCTCCCCGCAGCCGGGCCTGTCTCCGGGGGCGTGGCCGCCCTGGGCTCCGGCCACCACCCACAGCTGGACCTGGGCAGCGTCACGCGCCCCCCCGAGCTGTCTGCTGGCCCTGGTGTCTGCAGACCAGGGCGCGGCCCCGCCAGGGCAAGGGGCTCCGGCAGCTCTTCCAGCCACACGGGGCTGCACCGGCGGCGACGGCCTGGGCCCAACAAGGCGCCGGAAATGGCGGGGCGGCCTGCAGCGGGCAGGGCCGCAGGGGTCGCCGTCTGCTCTTGGGGGCAGGATGGTGCTCTAGTGCCGGGGTTCGGCGAAGCCCCGCACCGCTGCCCGGCGGTGCAGCTCCGCACGGCCAGGGAGAGGGCTCGGGGTCAGAGGTCAGCGAGGCCGGCTGGGCACCTGCAGCTCCGGTACCTGGACGGGGCTGGGGCCCCACAGGGCAGGGAACCGAGCGGAAGGAGGCCCCGCGGTCCCTGGTGACGCCTGGTCGGCGTGTGCCCGACCGGGGTGCAGGCCCCGGCTCCCCGCCCCTCCAGCAGGTCCTTCCTTACAGGCCCAGCTCCGGGGACCAGTCAGTGACCGGCAGCGGGCGGCCTGCGGGGACTGAGGCTCAAGGCGCTTGGGTCACCTGGTGGCAGGGCGAGGGCCGGTCACGCCCCCATGCAGGTGGCCACGCCCCCACGTGACCGGTCACGCCCCCGCCCGGCAGGTCACGTCTGCACGTGCCGGTCACGCCCCCACGCAGGTGGCCACGCCCCACGCAGGTGGCCACGCCCCCACACGGCCAGTCCTGCTCCAAGAACCCCGCGCGGCCGCTCTGGGGCCCGGGGCCAGCCAGGCCGGGCCCCCGCAGGTCCGGCCTTGCCGCGGTGTCTCCCGTCCTCGTTGGCGGGTGGCCGGCACGGCCACCTTGACTAACTGGCCCGGCGTCTACCTGGGACGAGGACGCGGCTGCAGTCGGGCCGGGGCTGACCCGCCGGCCGGGCCGCCCGCGGTCGCTCGGGCCCGCGCCTCTGAAGCGGTAAGCGGCGGTGGGCACGGCCGCGGGCCCGCTGGGCGTTCACAGGCGCGGGCAGGGCGGGTCCTGCGAGTCGCCGCCCACAGAGAAAGGTCCGGGCTGAGTGGCCGCTGCCTGGCCGCACGGGTGCTCCGGCCAGCGTGGCCCAGCGGGCCCTCAGGAGCGCCTGGGCTGGCCGCGGGCATCTGGGCGGCGGGTGGGGCCACTGGCCCCCGCTGGACCGGGGGGAAGCGCCTGCTGGCCCGGGGGGAGGGGGCATGGGGCCTCCGCGATATTTAATTAGCTGGTCAGTTCGGTTTTATTTTTTATGTCACAAGTGAAAACACAACGCACCGCATTTACAGGCCGCGCGGCGACCCTAGTGGACCCTGCAGGAGAGCCAGGCACATCATGGTCAGAGATGATATAAGCAATAAGAGAAAAATCAGAAAACAGTTGCAAAAGCCGCCTGCAGGGGTGGGGATGGGCCCCACCGCAGAGCCGCCCGGAGGCGCCGTGGGCCCGGGTCTGCCGGGGCAAGGCCGGCGGGGGCTGCCCCCCCCAGCCCAGCGCCGCCCCGGAGCCGGGCGCTCAGCCCCCACCACCACCCCGCGGCCGCCTCTCCCTGGCCAGAGTGGCCTCCACTCCTGTCTTGTCCAGCCGTATCTGCCCTTCAGCCGCCGGGGAGAGGGCAGTTAAACGGGCTGACCTGCCGGACATCGCTGACCCTTGGGGAGCCACACACACTGACCCGGCCTCTCAGGGGCTCGGCCCACCCGCCAGGCCCGCAGGAGCCAGACGCTGCTCAGCCGGGCGCCGTGAGAGGACCCCAGCGGGCAGCGGCGGGCGGCTGGCCCCTCCGTTCCTTTTCTTCTCCTGCAACCTGGGGGAGAATCTTGGTTGTTTTTTAATTTCAGTTCGTGATAGAGGCTGGGGGAGGGGCCCACGCGGGTCTCCCGCTGGCGATGCCGTTAATAATTAATCCCCAATAATAACCGCGGCCGCGGGAGACTCGTTCCGAGGAGCTGCTGACGGCCGGCCGGCTGCGGCCGCGGGATTCCAGCACAATAAGCAGGGACAAAGAGGGATAAATCGCAGGTTTGCTCTGGGAAGGGCTTATGCCTCCCCATAGGGTTTTTCTCATTTTGGGTTTATGGCTTGGTGGGGAATTTCCCTTTAATTGGGAGTGTAGCATAACGAAGGAAGCTGTCGACATTTACAAGAGGGATGGGCCGGGGCTCCCGCTCTGCTGAGATCATCTCGGCCCTGCAGGCCCAGCGCTCAGCTGACAGAGCGGTCAGGGCGGCCTGCCCTCGCCCGCGCCTCCCAGGGCTGCCCGCATCTGGCGCCCCAGGCCTCGCCAAGGCAACACGGGCACGCCCTGAAGGCCCTCTCGGCCCCCGGAGCCCACAGGGCAGGCCAGCCGCCGTGGACAGGCCTCGGTCACTCAGCATCCTGGTTTTTGTTAAGGAAAAGCAAACGATGACCCGAAGGCCCCGCGGGGCCCCCCCGGAGCCCTCGTCCGAGCGACCCTCTGGCTGGGGCTCAGCTGCCGCGCTCCTTCCCAGCACTGTCCAGTGACTGACTGAGCCGGGGGTGGCAGCCGTGCAAACTTGCACCTGCTTGTCCGGGCCTGGTCCGGCGGCCTCCTAGCCGGCCCGCTAGTTTCTGGCCTGCGGGCCCACACCTCAGGCTAGAGCCGGGCACGAGCCAGGGGCCCGGGGCTCTTGGGTGGGGGCCGCCGGCGTCCGGGCTGCCCGCCCGGCCTGCCTGGCCACCCCGAGACGCCGGCCTCCCTGGCTGCCCTCCAGGACAGGCAGCACACGGCCCAGGCGGCCTTAATTCACATATCCTGGTTCTCATCTACGTTCCCTTCATCCCAGAGGCCTCAGCTGCCTCCAGGTGCGGACGGCCACCAGCGCCTGGGTGGGTTTCTGGGCACCTGTCCGCGGGAGGGCTTCACCCGGCTCCCGGCCAGGGCTGCTCCGCTGCGTCGGGGCGTCTCGGGCCCTCACTTCTCGTCCCTTCAGAGCTGCCCTTCCCGTCCCTAATGGGGCCTCCGCGGAACGAGACAGGCCGGCCGCGGTGAAGAGGGCACAGTGCGGGGTCAGCCCCAGGTGCGCCTCGGGAGGCCCCACTGTCCACCCCAGGCGTTTGCTCTGCTGCGTCCAGCAGTCCTGTAGTTGTGTGCCGAACTCTTACATCTGTGATGTCATCTGAGCTAATTTTTATGTAAAGCTGAGGTTTGGGTCAAGGTTCCTTTTCCCGCTTCTGCAGCCCCTCGGCGCTGTTTCCTGAAAGCCCCTTCCCTTCGCGCCCTGTCGAAGGCCGGCGGGCGGCGGTGGCTCTGGGGCCCCTCCCGCCCTGCCCGGCGCCCCCCCTCCGGCCTGACCCCCAGAGCGTGACGTGAGAGGAGCTGGTCTCTCCCACTTGCTCTCCGCGTCCAGACCGTCCAGCCAGCGTTTTCGTGCTTTCCAGATGACTATGTGGTCTCGTCTCTGCAGAACCTTCTGCCCCCTTGCTCTGGCCTGCGCTCGGTGAGCGGGGGTGGGGTGGGGTGGGGGGGTGGTGCGGCCACCAGGCGGGCCGGGGGGCCCGGACTCGGGTGCCCCAGCCTTGCCCCTGGGCCCGCGCCTTCGGCCCCTGTCGCTCGACACCCGCCTGGGTCTGATGCCGTCGCCGCTTTCCTTGTTCTGCTCTCGGTGCCGTTTCTGCTCCGTAGCAGCAGCTGCCCCGCTGAGCAGGCGCCGGGTCGCGGTGGCTCGGCTCGAGGGTCACGGCCCCGACCCGGCCCCTCGCCCGCTCCCGCCGCCTCCCGTGTTCCTCTGCGTCTGTTCCAAACCACCTGGCTCCTTCAATTTTTAATTTCAGTTGTTAAATAGTATTTCAAAAACTCAAGTAGGGGACTGTGGTGACTGTTTTTGCTCGTTATGTTCCTCTTTCCCAGTGATCTAAGGCTCCCTGTTTTGCCATTTCCTCTCACGGCTCCAAAGCTGTGTTTGTTTTTACCGGTCTGGTTGTTCTGCCTTCTGAGGGGAGGCAGGAAAACACGGACAGTAGCTAGAAAGGGACTGAGGGTTAAAGCACCTTCGCACGTGTCCACGCTGAGGAGAAAAGCAGCAGAGGGGTCCAGCGTCCTGCCCTGCGGGAGCCGGGTCTGTGTTCCCTGGCCAGGCCCCCATGCTGGCCGCTGGCCAGCTCCACTGGCCTGCAGCGCCTGGCCGGACAGGTGTGTTCCTCGGGGCGCGCACCCTGGGCCTCCAACCTGAGTCAGCTTAAATGAAACGGCTGGGCCCCCTCCCCTGTGCAGTGAGGGTGTCGTGAGACGTGGGCCTCACCTGCCACAGCCCTGGACGCGCACGGCGAGCTGAGCACAGGCCCAGGGTGAGGGACAGCGGACAGGGGCTGTCACCGGCGGGCTCGGCCAGCATGTGTGCGGCACCGGGTGGGGCGCTGGATGAGGCGGGGCGGGGGAGTGGGGCACGGGGTGGGGCGGGGGGTGGGGCACCGGCCGCTGCCCGGGATGGGGTTGCAGATGGGGCCACGGTGGGGGCGCGGGCAGGCGCCTGGGGGGATGGGCGGCACCCTCTGGACCGCCTGGGCCTGGCTCCCCGCAGGGCCTCTCCTGGCCGCCCCTCTCCACTCCGTCCTGAGGCGCGGGCCGCAGCTGCGCTCCCGTGGGGCCCTGGGCCAAGCCTGACCCGCAAGAGGCCTGCGGGCCCTCGGGGACGCTCGCCGACCTGCGCCGACCTGGCCCCCTCGGCCGCTGCGCAGCCCCTGCCCTGTGTGCAAGGCTGTGCAGCCCGGCCTCCCCTGCTGTTCCTCTCCCCGCCCCACGCTGGCCCCGCCTGGGCCCTGCGACCCCACGGCTGGACGGCCCTGCTGCCGCCTCTGCCTGGACACGGGCGGCTCCTCCTGCGACCGAGCTCCGGGCTGCAGAGTGACCAGGCCTTCAGCCTGCGGGCACCACAGCCCCAGAGCAGAGGTCGTGCCAACAGCTGACCTGCCCGCCTGGCCAGGGCCCCACTGTCCTCCCCGGCCACCCACGCCCGCGCGTACCCGACCAATCCCCTGAGCAAGCCCGGGACTGAGGACGGCCCCACTGGGCGCCGGGCCCGGGGCCACTTCAGAGGCACAGATGCTGGACACGGGCTACTGCTCTTCAGTCGTGGACGCAGAGCCCAACTCACGCCTGTCCCCTGGGCGCCTCCCTGGGCTGTCCCCAGGCCCCTTCTCACTGGGACTCGGAAGGTCAGCAGCAGACGGGAGAGGGCCGGGCGGCCCCGCTAACAAGCCGCTCGCTCCCTGCCCTTGTCCGAGACGGTCTGTCAGCAGCTGCCCGTCCACCACGGCCGCAGGGCAGGCGCGTTGACAGCCCCGCAGGGAGCGCCAGGGCTGGCCTGACGGGCCTCTGCAGCTCCCCAGTCTCGCCGGCTCTGGGCCCCCGCTCAGCCCCAGCAAGCCGCAGAGATCAGAGCGTGTCAGCCGAGGCCGCCCCCGCCCCCAGGGGGCCTGCGGCGGGCCCAGCAGGCGGCTCTCAGGTGGAGTCCGCCGGGCCTCGGCCGCGTCCCTGGGCCACAGCCCTGGCCACCGGGCTCCCCTCTCCACGGGCTGAGCTTTGGCCACTGGCCCTCCCAGGACCCGGGAGCCCCGGCCCAGAGCCCCCAGCCCAAGCCCAGGACTGAAGTCAGGGCGCCCTGGACACCAGTGCACCAGCCGCAGCCCCCTGACCTGGGCAGGCACAGACGCCCCCCAGATGACCTGGGCAGGAGAAGACACAGACCCCCAGCTGCCCTGGGCAGGCGCCGGCCCCCAGCGGGCCGGCTCTGGGAGACGCCAGGCGGCCAGCAGTTCTGTCCTCTCCCAGGCTGTCCTCCTAACGCCTCCTGCCCGCCGAAGTGCTCCAGCCAGTGGTGGCCAGAGGCCCCAGACAGGCCAGCGCCTGCCCCGGTGCGGGCAGCTGAGGCGGGAGCCCGCGGAGCGCCGCGCAGGCCGGGAAACGCAGCGCGTCGGGCAGGCCTGCGGGGCCTGTCCCGGGTAACCTGCCGTCCGGCCCTGTCCAAGGGCAGACGGTGGCCAGCTGCGGAGACGGCTCGCACAGGACGGCCTCTCGCCCTGCGGCGGCCTCCGCGGACCCCAACAATGCCCCCACCCCACCTTCCCACGCCCC
>PVIJ01022743.1:0-15508 GCA_004024925.1 Scalopus aquaticus
TCACCAACATTAAAGAATAGGTGATGATGTTCAGGATCTAGAATCCAGTGACCCTGTCTGAAAATATGTAGCTGAGTTAAGCATCTACACAGGTGAAAGAGCAAAGATTTGTTTCAATACTTTTAATTGGTCGAAAGATAACCTTTGACCTCGGTAGATTAACAACTGTTACTTTCAAAATAAATGTGTATAAATTCACAAGATACAGTGAAAGTTTCTTCAATGGAAAAAATATAAATTGATTTGTTTGTTATATGTTGAATAGAGAGGTTTAGTGGTTAAAAATATGAGATTTAGCTCATAAAAGGTTGCCCAGTAAAATCTGAATTTCAGATAAATGAAATTTTTTACTCTGAGTACGTTCCATGCAATATTTGGGCATAAAAAATCACTTGTTTATCTGAAATTCAAATTTAACTGAAGGTTCTGTATTTTATTTGAAAATTCTACTTGCAGTATAGGTTGTATTTTGATTTACCAACTCACCAGGCAGAACAAATAAAGGAGGAAAGATTATGGCTAATTTCGTTGAAATCCATTCTCAACCATTCACTCAATCAGCATTGACTGATTGGGATCCACCCTAGGGGTCCCATAGGTCTCTGAGGACACTCTGCACGCTCAGCCTAATAACAGTAAATGGGCAAAGGACACTTACCTTAAGAGGTTAAGCCATTTGCAGATGAAGCCTGGGACTTGGTCATTAGCTGACAATGGAGAATCTGCAATAAAAGGGAGAAGGTGGAACATGACTAGGAAAAGAGACTGATGTGCAGGGTCTGGAGAAGATTAAAGAAAATAACAACATATAAATAAATAATTAAACAGGTGAATTTGAAACACCCTTGAAGGCCTAAGGAGAATCCAAAATGGTTAATGTCAAGCTCTGTGTGGAAATGGGAATGCAGAATCATCTCAGGTGTTTAGTGCTAGGTCAGGACACAGGCTTCATTTTTCTCCTACTTCCATCCTTACTTCCAAAACTTTGATATTATCTTCTACATCCTTTATGAAAAAAAAAAAATTGTGAGTTTTTTTTTTTAGGGGAGGGCATCTATAATACATTTGCTTTATGAAATTCTAATGTGAGGCACTGTCTGCATTAGCCTATCACCCTCTTCCACAATCACCAATGGACAGTAGTTGTAAACTCTCGGCAGCCCAGACTACCCAGTAGGTTAAGTTTCGGAGGGACTATCAGGGAGTTTGATATTCCTGTTTCCTCCTCACCAGGTGCTACCTTTGAAATATTTCCTGTCAAATAAATTAAAAAGAAATCCATTGAAAATGTCTAAGATTACATAGATTCTACATTGTAGGATTTGTATTAATAAAAAATAGCATATTGGCAGTGCCTATGGCACATAATAGGAACTGAATATATTTTAACTCTGTATCTTTGTACAAGGAGAATAAATACTGAAAAATAATAATGAAAATAAAATTCAAGTTTTAGGGAACTTGTATACAATAATCACAGAAAGGCATTATGAACATAATATATCGCAGCCATATACAAAAACAAGCAAACAGCAAACCTATAGGGCATGATGCAAAGGATACCAGAGGCAAGAGGTAGCTAAATTCATACTTAGGCATTAAGGAGAGCTTTTCAATACAATGGTGAAAACCAATATTACCACAATAAAGAAAATAATAAATAAAAATACAATAAAAAGAAATGTTAAAAAATAAATCAATAAAAGAGCTTTTCAGAGAAAACACATTTAAAGTATGATCTGAAGGATAAGGCGTTATCTTCAAAAAAGGGTAAGAGATTGATGAGAGAAGACAGAATGTTCCAGGAAAAGAGAATAATCGGCAAAGGCTCTGTGTTAGCAAATAGTGCTACTTTGTAGAACTGAATAATAAAATCACTATCCTTAAAACAGAGTTTGGTGGGCACAAGGGGTACCTAGGAGGTGTAGGAAGACCCCAGTTCAGAACATGAAGTATTGCATTTTAAATTCTGTTAAATCCTAACCCAGAAAGCACAGGAGTAACAGAAGTGAGTTCCAATAGATCTTATGAAATGAATAGCATTATTTGTGATGTGGTTATAATGCTCTTACATCAAGTAAAGGAAGAGCTAACAACACAAAGTGCAGAGCCCAGCAAGATGGGGAGGGAGCACAATGGACTATGGTGGAGCAGGATGAGGCGGGAGATCCTAAATTTCTAATATACCAACAACAATGTAAACCAATGTTACTACAATTTAAAAAGAGAAGCCTTGTTTTCTGCATAGTTTTACTTTTTATTTTTTGATACATTTAGAAAGTTGATAATCACAATTAGTGCTCTTTCCTTAGAATAATTTATCTCTATACCTAAATTATTTTATAATTCATTAGATAGCTCATGCTGAAATTAATTTTGATTAATTTCAATGACTGATTCATTATTTTACATTTTACTACCAAGTCTTTAGTGTTACCAAAGGATTTTTGCATAGTCCATAAGAGTTAAAATCATTGATCTGTCTGTTCTTAATGTCATTAATAAGGTAGTAATTTAATATAATTATGTTAGTGATTTGTTTGTTTACTGGAGATTCAACTCAATATAAGTTATCTTTCTCTGTTTATCTATAATAGCTCACCAGATATACGTATCATTCTACTTATTCTGGCTCATGTCAGATATTATTCATATTTGTGTAAGTCTGAAACTCAGATGGATTTCTCTAAATCTGCTTTTAGGAGTCACCTGGAGTGTGTCATCTGCAGATCCCCAAAGTTTGAGTTATACTAAAAGCAAACTTTAAACGGGGATTTCTAAGTACTTTCAAATGCACAAAAATTATTTATTGTAATATTTTATGTATTATAAGTACATTCCCTCTTCCCTGCTTCAAGAACCCAGAATCTGGTTGTATAATCATTTCTTATACATTCATGCACACAGAAATAATTATAAATCTAAATACTAGTCTTGATTCTTATGCTTTCTCTAATTTATTTTCCTCTAATTTATTTAAAGCCCTTTAGTATAAGAAGTAACATATATCAATATGCTAGGTCCCATCAGTTCTTCAAGCAATAAATTACTATTTGAAGCTGTCTAATCAGCTATGCATTCTTCGGGATACTAAAAGTGCTTCCATTTGTACTATATGATTGATCTTTACTTAATTGTTATTTAATTATAAAGTGACATTAAAAATAATTTTTCTCTACATAGTCAATATATGTGGATTCATTAAGAAAGGTTCTATAAATACCTTGCCCTAATAATTCCAAACAACTAAACTACCTACACCCTCAGAGGGTTACTCTTAGCTTCCGGTTGACCTGGTCCTATATGCCTGGACCTGAGGAAAGTTCCTCTGTAATTGGACCAGAAAAGTTGCTAAACTTGTTATTATAATATTGTTGCAACTGCCTGAAAGGAATTGTTCCAGGGGCTTTTCAATGGTCTTTTCAATGTGAGAAAGAAAATTGAGATTTCACGTATTTTACAAGATGTGGAATTTTTACATGTATACATTTGTACTCTATATGAACCGGTCTGTTGATAAATATCTCCAAATGCAGCAAAATTCAGGATGAGATTTAAAGTACACTAGTTTTAAGAAGTCACCAATCTCTACTAAAAAGAACCCAACTGCTGTGAAAGTGAAATTGACTTAGTTTAGTTCAAAACAATAAAAAAGCTAGGATCTGTTAAATAGGAAAAAATATTGGCAAACATAGAATGTTTTAAGGATTGACTCTGATAATCCACATAAAGTGCTCAGAATAGCATCTGGTTCATGGTAAACCTCTATAGGTATGATTATTGTATAATTTGACTGTGATTTTTCTGAACATTTCAAAGATGATTTTTCCCAGATGTACCTTCAGTCTCTATATTGATAGTAGTAATATATTTAATCACTAGGCAGTGATAAGTAGTAATGAGCCATTTTGTTAATATTCTGCACTGCGGTCGATTCCTGTCTTTTTTCTCTCTTTCAATACTAGCTTACTCATTGATGAACATCTCTATGCATTAAATATTTGGAGTTACCTTGAGTTATAATCACACAATAAATTCCCCAGGGAAATGTCTGTGATGATCACCACACAGTACCTTGTAGCCTTTTGAAATCTTTACAAAGCTTTGCAATATGAGTATTGCTATATCTGTTCTTCAATTTTATTACACCTTCATGCAATGAGTATTATAAACACAAATCTGATTAGTATTTTTATTATAAAATTGTAAACTCAAGGTTGTCTAAACATTTAAGGATGAATATTTTGTTAGTATATTTACTTTTTGCCTTAATTTATTATTATTGACCCTATTTATATTTATTAGACTTTAAAAATAATCAATAAATGTAATATGTATTTATATATTTAACATATTAATAAAATATATAGAGATAACTTTTTGGAAAGAGAGAATTAAGAACTTTCTAATCACTTGCTGGAAAAGTCACTGATTTTATTATTACATTAATAGGCTATTCTGCTTGTGATTTACTTTGTGAATTCTACCTATATAGATAATTGGAACACAAACAAAAATCCCACAGATTGCAGTATTATATTCACAATGTTGGGGAGAGCACGGTAGCCTGTGATGGGGGACTATAGTTGTCTTGGTGGTAGGTGTGGTATGGTAATAACACCCAAAGGAGGTGATTTTGTACCCCTAAAATACAAATCAATAGTATCGCAATAAATTATGTATATATATAATTTTTTATAAAACTATAAATAAGGAAATACTTTTGAAAAATGTGTTAAATGTGAGGAACTTTCTGAGGAAGAATAACATAAATAATTTACAGTTCTATTTATACAGCAGAGCTATAAAACAACTTATAATATGGTAAAGAATTCCAGGAAGAGTTTTTTTAATAGAAAATAGTAATAATAATAATAAAAGAACTAAAAAATTATCAGATAAAGTTGTATTATGAATAGCTTAAGATTTATTGTATAGCAGATTTTGGTTTGAATTACGATGGGAACATAGGAAATTTAGTGTTGTTTCTGCCAGATGAAGTGGAAAAGTACTGATATGGATAATAATCTATGATTACTTTAATATGCAAGAAAAGAAATTTTATTTGGTGTGATTAAGAGAGGGGGCGGGGAGCAAAGTGGGAAAAGGGCACAATGGTTTGTGTTGGAGGACTATGGGTCCCTTAATGGCAGGGGTGCTGTGGTAACATATACCTGAATGGTGTGATCCTATAACTTTGAATCATATAGTGTGCTGTAAACCAATGTTATCTCAAAAAAAAAAAAATTCCTTTGGTTTAATTTTTTCATTACTAGAGGGGAAGATTAAGGCTGTCACTAAAAGGTAGTATATTGGAGGGGGCTTTTAGTCTCTTCAGTGATAATTATAGAGGTAGTTCCTTTACAATTATCACCAAACATGCTTTATTTTTTTTCTGTATAATTTTGTTTCACAATACGTGTTTTAAGGTAAAAAAAATTTTCCTGTGGCTAACTTACACGCACACACACACACACACACATACACACACACACACAAATGAGAACCTGTTTCTTCCCCAATTACACTGGTCAACAGTGAGATCATTATTAACTTAAAAAGGTCCTAATCTGTAGTACCTTGGTGTGCTGAACATGAATATAACACTGAAAATTTTTTATTAGCTCTCATTTTGATGATATTTCATATGATTCATTTTATACGTTTCACCGTGTAAATTTATCCAGTAGGACTGAAACAACACCCTAAATCAGCTTAGAATGATGTAATATTGCATCGCATTGCATAATACCATCATGCACACATCATCCAGAGTTGATTGCATCATTTTCTGATGCAATGCAATAGTACTGCCAGGCGGCTGCTGAAGTAAGCTGATGTCAGCAGTGCATTAGAGAAAGCCCTGCTGGAAAGGTTGAGCATGGAAAATATTTCAGACTTTGTGCAAGACAGTTTAAACTACTGTTCCATAGAACTGTTATTATTTTATCCATTCAGGCACATTACAGAACAGTAATACCTTGAAAGTGCATTAATAGAGTGGGCAATTTCTGCTCTATTTGTGGGCAAGTGACATTTGCCAACCAGAAGAAAAGTATCACTTCTCAAGTGAAGAAGGCTTATCACCTTTACTTCGATGCAAGGGTGGTGACCAAGACAAGCCTTGGGCCCCGCATATATGCTGTGCTACATGTACACTGCAGCTTTCACCGTGGTTAAATGGCAAAAGACCATCAATACCATTTGCAGTCCCCATGGTGTGGAGAGAGCCAAGCAACCACATCAAAGACTGTTCCTTCTGCTTGGTTCCTCCTCTTTCCAGCAGAATAACGAAGCAAAAGAAGTCAAGAATAGTCTACCCAAACATTCCATCTGCACTGAGATGACCGGTTCAACAACTTGCTGCAGGGTGATGCGAAACAAGCATGGAATGCTTTTCTCCTAGTGTCTACAAACTTTCTTGGGAAGGTTAGGGCAGAAAACTACAAGGAACTAGTAGAAGACATGCTGATGCCATATCAGAAACTTGGCTGCAATATGTCTCTAAAGATCCACTTCCTTCATTCCCATCTGGATTTCTTCCTGAAAACTGTGGTATGGTTAGTGATGAACATGGTGAACGTTTTTATCAAGATATCACATCAATGGAACAAAGATATCAGGGAAGATGGTCCACGACAATGCTGACTGACTACTGCTGGACACTCCCCAGAGATGCTCCTGAACAGCTGTACAAGAGACAAGCGAAGAAATCTAAGAAGTAGTCTATGACTTGATTTTTTACAGGTATTATCTGTAGGCCTATTACTATTGGCATGCATTTCGTGATGTAAACATCAATTTATTGCAGATTACAAAAAAAATAGAGCCAAAATTAGAATTTGACTATCATATTTGTGTTGAGCACAGACAAATTGATAGGAAATGACTAATTTTGTTTCAGTGATATGACTTTTGTAAATATTTGCTCACCAGTATTATAGACCTCATTGCATTGACTTTGCATTCATATACCTCTCCATGTCATGTATCTTTCTGGAATGACCAACGTTTTCATGTTTCATGTACAACATCTTTAATTTCCTATATGTATATATTTGAGTATTATACACACAAAGGTCCATTATACAATCTATATTCTAGAGATTAGCTTTAGTAAAATTATGTGGTCATGTGATTTGATGCTAGAGACTATATTCCAGGAAAATATTTCAGATATCATGAAGGTTCCTTATCCTTCTTGGTGAACTATAAAAGAGATCAAGAGGTAGATGTGAATTAAACATGCTTTTTCCTTTACTTTTCATAACTTTAACAGTACCTTTTTTTATCTTATCAGTCAGTACATTCAGGATTCAAAGTACTTTTATCAGCTGATCCTTTCTTGTTAAGACTTCAAATGCCAATATGACCTACAGAATATTTCAGTTTTAACTAAGGTGGAATCTTTTCTTTAGATATATAATTTATATTATATATATATCATGTCTAAGCAAAGGTATATATAAGGGAATAAATCATTAATTTTAATTATTCTGTGCAGTAATAAATCGCACAATGAATCTTAGTATATATATTTTAAGAATGGACAGATCCACAGGAAATATATATAGAAAGGTCAATTGAAGAAAGATTTTTAAAAATCACTGCTGCATCCTATACAAAAGAAGTTAATAGACTTTTTAAAAGTAAAGATCATTCTTGTAGACTGAGCTCAATGTGTTGGCAAGATTTGACTTTTCCTGAGACCACTCTCCCTGACATAGATGACTGTTTTTTCCTTCCCATCTTTACATGTCTGTGTACAAGTTTCCCCTTCATAGAAATTCACCAGTCATATTAGTCAGGCCACCCTAGTGATACCATTTTAACTTAATTGCTTTAGAGACTGTATCTCCTAATACGGTCATATTCCGAGGTATTGGGGTATAGAACATCAACATAAGAATTTTGAGGGGACACAACTCAGCAACAACAGACCCTCCAATCACTCTAAATGATTCTTTTAAAAGTATCTCCTTACTTTATAAAGTTGAGGGAATCATAGGGGAGATGGGAGAGATCACTTTACAGTGAACACTGACCTCTGGCCTGCAAACTTTCACTGATCTTTCTTTTTCAGCTATCGCTAAAAATTTAAAAGGTATGAGCACTAGAATTTAGTTGATCATAAAGTGATTGTTCATCTTTTTAATAAACCCAGAGGAAGGGATAAATGTCAAATGTCAATGAGTCTCTTGATGAGACTATATTTTTGTGTTTATTGCTAATTCTGGGATAACAAAATTCCCCTTTATCGTTTTAATACACTACTCCAGAAACAAGCTTTGGGAGGAAAATGTGCAAAAATTACCTTATTAGAAAGATACTGGACCTTCACAGTATCAACATAAATGTTGGAGAAGTGATCAAAATTGGCCCCAGAAATCCTAAGAAGTAGAAATCACAGAAATGAAATTGTCCGGCTATGGCATTAGTGCTGAATATAGTGAATCCCAAATATTTCATTCATATTTACATGCTATTGTTTCCAGATTTAAATTCTAGGAAGGAAATGTATGATTAAGCAGGTTTAGATCACAGGTTAATCCCTTTTCTCTTTCAAGGTAATGAAATGAAGAAATTAGTTATCAGCTGATGCTGCTAATACCACAGAGAGTATCCCCTCCTTATAAGGCAACACAGCATAGGGGCACTGGTTTCTGGGAATAAAATAGGGGTAATAAACAACTAATTCAGATGGAATGGAAAAAGGAGAAATCTGTATCCATTGTCTATGTTTAAATTATCCTCAAATATTGTCTCTTATTGAAAGCCACAATGACACAATTGATGATCTGGTGTGCTATTTCCAGTGGGTGTCGATATCTTCTGGCTGGTATGCTTCCATTTGCCTATACTGCCTTCAGAGTCTTTCAGTTTCCACAGTAGTTAACAGAGAGATTACAGACCTAATGTAAAGACATGACTTGCATTGACATGTCAGCAGTCCAAGATGGAGTGATTTAAATCATTCATCAGAAGGTGAAAATACATCTTCTGCTTGAATCAAAAAAAGCTGTCTATTTTAATAATGCACATCCAGCTTACTCATATACAATTATTTTTTTTGAAAAGTTGATAATTATAAAATTATTAAAAATTGGCTATAGGAACATGGAAAAAGGTAACCAAAGATATCCTTATGAGTTAGAAAATAAGCATAAAAATCTCTGATGCTTCAGGGTTCATGTGAACTACAGGAGGACTTGTATAATTCTGCTCTATTTTAGGGGATATTTGTTTCATTATGGCCACATATTTTTTTATTATTTGTTTTGTTTTACTGATTTTGTTTGCATGCTCTGTCACTGTGGTGATGAGAATTTAAATGATCTTTCATTCCTTCACTCTACCACCATATGCATGACTTTCCAGAAGTCATTTCCATATATCAAGTGTGATCATTTTCACTGTGTTTGCATGACCAAACACTGCAGAAGTTTCTAGACATTGCAAATTACAGAATTAATGAGACTGTGAGACAGCAATTAGATTCTTTGTAGAAAACGATTTGTAAAATCATCTTCAAATTTTGAACTGACTTTTTTTCTATCAGCTTCAAAGTGAGAATATAAAGCTTTCTTCTAAATAAAATAATTATGCCAGAAAGAAAATCAAATTGGCAAAACTAAACAAAGTTTTGTGCCATTATCCTCACAATTAATAACCTCATGTCTACCTAAAGGTGGTGCCACAATTTCTATTCAGTAAGAATTAAAGTCTTTTTGTGGTTTCACACAGAAATAACTGGTTCTCAATCCAGAGTTTAATTCCTAAAAGTTCACACAATTATCACTTAAGAGTTAACTCTTCTTTTTTTATATGTAAAGTCTTGTTTCACTGGTAAAATCTCTGACTCTTGTATATTTTTTTCTTTTTAAAATTAATTGACATTTTAAAAAACTGAGCTAACATTAGGATCCCTCCCCAATGCAATCAGGTATCACTGTGGTATTTTTCTTAATATTATAAACTTGGAAAATTCTGTAGTGAGATAAATTCTTATTGTTCTGTAACAAAGACACTTTCATTCTTATGTTTTTCATACTTTGAATACAGTTTGATATACTGTTTTCTAAAATAATTGGTTAGTCTATGAAGACAGTATGTGGAGCACAAAGTTCTATATGATGGGGTTGCAGTCAAGATACCCAGTCAAGATATTATTTATTTGCAAAGGATAATTTTATTTCTCAAAATTATTGTGTTGACTGATTTCACATATTTAAATCAGTTACTACTACCACCAAAAATAATTAACAGCTACCGATGTTGGATGATAACCACAGTTCTAAGGTCTATAGCCTACATAGGCTAATACAAGTTTAGGAGATATAGTATTATCAATATTCACCTCCACAAGTGAATCAGAGGGACTAGCAAAACAACTTCCTCAAGTTTAAGCAACAAGTACGTACAAAATAGCACCCAGATTTGCCTACAAAAATAATTATTATAGGCTACACTATGTAAAAAATGTTCTCACCAATGGGATTAGAAATTGATTAGCAATAATTTGATTTTCTCCTTCCAAGACAAAATTATCATTATCAAAATTATCATTATTAGTTTGTAAGTCCCATTTCCTAGTTTCTCCTAAATTACAAAATGGAAAAAGAGTAAAAGTTATTTTAAAAAGCCTATAAGATATTGAATTCGGGATTGTATTGAATATGTGTCATATTCTCACTTTTGCCAAGAGTACTCCTGACTACTTTCTCAGCATTCTGAAAATTGTAACACTGAGTAATTCCTCCACAGTCTTATATTGACTGGAGTACTATCACATTACGTCTTCAGTAGTTGTATATACCTCAGAACTCCAAATTGTTGGAAGCAGTTAGCTCTGCGGAAATTAGATAAATGGAAAGGATCAGGATTAGATCAGATAGAAAGTCAAATATAAACATTTTGCTGAGTTGAAATTATATTTGCAGCATTTAAAAAGCATCTCTGTTGATGTTGAGGCGTTGAATGGAATGTGATTTCCATGTTTAAAGGATGTTGTGTTACTTGGAATCTGAGCCTGGCCATTAGAAAGCTTCATTTTAGTTCCCATTATAAGGAATTTCAGTAGCCATTATAAGGAAACAAAATGTTGGGGTGTTGATATCACGATAATGATGCTTTCATCTTGTCTAAGAAGTTTATGAGTGCAGAGGAAGGGATCAAGGTTGAGTCTGGCCTGCATTTATATTCATTGTCAAACAGTTTCGGGGAGACTAAAAGCACTGCTTTTATTACAAAGGACATTTTACAGCTAAAGTGCTCTTGGGCAAGTAGGAAAGCATGTTAAAAAGTTGTCTTCTTGTGTTATGTTTGGGCGGTGGGGAAGGGGAGGTAACCTGAAATTGCATAGGTAGAAATAAAGGTACAAAAAAAGAATGAATTGTCTACTTTCTACTTCTGAATCTGTTTTAGCTTCTGCGCACATTGATATAAAATAGAGGCATTGTTTACCCTGCTAGGAGTCTCATATCTCTCTGTTTCCTTTACATCTTCCTGCAAACCAGTCAACATAACTAACAACTGATCTTCATTGAAAACTTGCTATGTGCCAATAAGTCTTAAATGTGTTTATTGTGTGTTAACTCTGAAAATTCTTATAATAACTCGATGAGGGTCAGACTGTGATAATCCACAATTTGCAGATTGGAAAACCAGGCACAAAAAGATAGGTAATTTCCTCAAATTTATGCTACTAGTAAAAACTGAAAGCTGTTCCTTGAACCCAGCTCATCTGATTTCAGATCTGTACTCAAATCTCACATTATCTTGATTCAAATCTTTAACTTTGTACTTGGTTCTAGATCTGCCAGAAATGTTTTTCTTGCATCCTTCCTTAAAATAATTCTACTTATATATTAAGGTTCTCTACTAGTATAATCTCCCTCAGAAATATTTCTCTGAATTATCCCACCCTTCATTCCTCTGTGCTATGAGAATCAATGCTAACAGTCTGAACCATACTTTAACTCAATTTCTTCTTTAATTCACTGTTCTCCCCAATTAATCTGAAAACCTTAAAGGCAGAGGCATTGTAACTCCTCAGTAAGATTATTTTTTCTGTATGTAAATAGTGTTGTGCAGAGATAACTTGAGAAAATTTGGTTAAACTGTTTTATGAATCATAAAAAATTGCCATGCAATATTACTTATAATGATTATTCATTAACGAGGCCCCCCAAAGTGTTCTTCACATTGAAAATAGGAAAACTATAAAAAGAAAGTAACACAACAAAAGCAAGCACTGATAATTTATGCCTGAAAAAATAGGAAACATTAATTTTATTGAGTAAGTGACATTAAAGGAAAAGATTTTCTGTCAGGGGATATCATAATGTGATAACAGATTCTGATAAAGAAAAGCAATGATGCAACCCAAATGCACTGTATACTTTGTTGACTAGCAGAATACAAAGATGAAGAAAGACATGCTACATCAGAGTCTTAATATATGCAATAAAAATAGAAATCCCTATATTCCTAGGAGATTTCACAGTGAGAATGAAATCAGGACTGCCCAAAGCATTGTTTAACTTCTCCTCCCAAGGATAAATGGATTAATCACTAGCACCTTTGTCTAAAGTGGAAACAAGGGTAGAGAGAGCCTAGAAGTCAGCTTGGGAAGGAGCGGATTTAACTGGTTTACATACTTAGATTTGCTTTCTTGAGGGAGCATATAGTATGGTTCCTAGTCTCTCCAACATGCATAGTAACATCTACCCCACTGGACTTTCGTGGAAGATTGGAGGTGATTATGAATGTTAAGATATATACCATCACATAATTAATGGACATTTAATAAATTTTAA
Source organism: Scalopus aquaticus (assembly GCA_004024925.1). NCBI lineage: Eukaryota > Metazoa > Chordata > Mammalia > Eulipotyphla > Talpidae > Scalopus > Scalopus aquaticus. Next base: position 12,819 of record PVIJ01022743.1, read on the forward strand.
TTTTGTCTATCCCCCAAGCCCTTGTTCCATATGTGTGTCCTATATAAATTAGTAGGCCAGGTTATAATATAACTTTAACATTTTGGTTTTAAGTGATTATAACTATATGTCTTTTAAATTCAAGTTTATTTTAAAACATTTCTTAACTAATTTTGTTTATACACATACATTAAGTGAAATATATGTCAACGACCTAAGTTAGTAATTAACTCTTAGTAAGCTTATACAGCTATAATGGCTTAACCCAAATTTCATAGTAATCTTATACTATCAATGGGAATGGAAATTAGGAACTAAACATTCACTGGTAAATATAAAATATTGATTCCTAAGAAATCCTATGACTACAAATCAGATGAAACAAAATAGCAAAGAAATAACACAGACAAAAGAGGGCAGAGATTAGGTACAACAACTTCATTTCCAATTTTATTTTAACAGGATATTTGGATTTTTATACACTATAAACACTAGATTTAAACATAACTCAGCACCTATCCTGAGAGCAGTCCCGGTCACTCATTAAAAAAAGTGATTTAGATAAAATGCCTGAAGTTATCCCTATTATGATTTAATCAAGATTCAGAGACTAGGAGAAGAGAGAGGAAGTTGAGAATTATAAAATAAGATGTTTAATATTCATTTGCTTTTACAGGCATCATCACATATAGCCAGCATACATATTAATTTTCCCATTTTTATAGATAAGGAAATAGGTTCTTAGAAGAATGCCCTGGGCCAAGTCACACAGCGATAAGGAAAATCTTATGAGACTTTAGAGACAGAAAAGTGTTCATTATGATAATATTTAACATCTGTGAAGTGTTGGAGATTATCACAGAGGTTCAGGATAGAAAGTCAGCATGACAAACAAAGTTCTTGATGATCACAGAGTTTAATAGTCCTGTCTTGTCCTCCCAGCCCCGCCCCAGCCAGGGAAGACTGGCAATAAGAAATCAGCAAATAAATAACTAGTATATCTTTCCAATGATGAATGTCACAGTATAAAACTGAAAGAGAAGATAGATCATGATGAGGGAAATGCTTATAGTTTAGATAGTTTAGCTATGAAAAGCTTTTCGGAGATGTAAAATTTGAGCATTACCCAAGGGATGTGAACTAGTAAGTTATTAAAAAAAAAACAAAAAAAAAACCTAAGTGCAGGAATTCTAGGTTGTAGTCCTGGCTAGAAATGAACTTGATATATTTCAAGAATCACAGGACCAATGTATTTGGACAAGAGTGACCACAGGGCTTGGTGGGAGGTATAACAATAGGAATTGATGTCAAGAGAAAGAGGCAGCAGCTGAATCATGCATGACCTCATAGGGACTTTGAATAATTTGAGTCATAGAGAGAAACAATCTGATTTCTATTTTTAAAAGATGAAAGATTTATTGGATATATATCACAATTTTTTTTGTGTTTTCAGCAAATATTACATTGGTGATTATATAATTCCTAACTCTTAAAAGAAATGCCCCAAAATAGTTGCTTAGTGAAAGGAAGGTTTATAGAAGCTTGAATCAGGATAAGAGAAACAAATAAGGCATGTTCAACCTTCCTTTGTTCTTAATATGAGTCCTTGGTGAACTTGTCTTTTTTTGCATAATATAGATTTCCATTAATTAACACTATTGGCAAGAAAGTGTGATGAAGCTTTCTAGTGTATTCAGTGAGTTTTAGAAATGTTTTTTGTTCTCACAAACTAACTTTTGTTTAATGAGCACTGTCAAGTACCTGGGTCAATACAGAGACTCTCTTCTTTGACTCTTCGTTTACTGGGATAAGTTTCATATGAAGAAGATAATGTTCCTCGGCTATATTCACAGACTAAGGCATTTTTTGTTTTGAGTACAAAACTTCTTAACTGTTGAACCAAAGGATACAGGGGCAGGAAGCAAAAGTATTCTCAAAATATTTTTAGGTAAAATTGCCAAGAATTACTTTCATTTCTACATTTTTTCCTAGACACATACAATGTAGCAACAAAGGTGGCTTTGATTTATATTATTTACTTGTCTAGGACATAGGTTACCTCCATTAAATCAGAGCCATGTGTTTGCTCGGAGTTTTCTGCTGGCTGTTCCACTAAACTTTCAACAGACCATTCCATGGTTTTATCAAATCAGCTCTTTTCTGGTGATTGAACTGAGATCAAAAAACCAAGGCAATCTTTTAAATCCTAAGTAAATGCATCCAGTTGACAAAAATAAATAAGTAAATAAATAAATAAATAAATAAATAAATAAATAAATAAATAAACAAACAAAACACAGTTTCATATATACGCTCATAATGCCTCTGATTTAAATTGCCAAAGTCTTGTAATTCTTCTGTTGTATAGGCTAGCTCCTCTTGGACAAGGTTTGGTGTCAATTCTGTTGGCATCTTATTCTCATTAAGGAATTTGAAGTTGTGAGGGAAGATAGGAGTATGTTCTTCCTGGCAAGGGGATTCAATGGGATTTAGCTGTTTAAAGACCTTTTCTAGCCCTTGAAATCCTTGGGATAGAAGGAACATACCTCAACATAATAAAAGCCATATATGAGAAACCCACGGCCAATGTTATCCTCAACGGTGAGAAGCTAAAGGCCTTTCCCCTAAGATCAGGAACAAGGCAAGGATGTCCACTCTCACCACTACTTTTCAATATAATACTGGAAGTCCTAGCCAGAGCAATTAGACAA
>PVIJ01022744.1:0-15515 GCA_004024925.1 Scalopus aquaticus
AGGTCCTCCTGGCGGCTGTGATGTTGCGCTGCTCTGACCCCCCACCCCCCCAGCCCCCCACCCCCCGTGGGGCTGGAAACAGGACAGACTCTGCCCCAGGAGAGCTCCCGTCTGGGGCGGCAACGTCCCGAGCGTGTGGCCTGGGCACCACCCTGTCCAGCTGCGACTCCCAGCGATGGTGCGGGCTCCTGGGCTGGGGGCCGGGGCGTGGGAACCTCGGGGTCTCGGTGCAACGAGAGTTCTGTGCTGCCCCTGCGGGTGCCGGGTGCTCTGGTGGGGCGCAGGGCTCTGCCTGCCATCCTGCAGGCCGGGCCGGCTCCCAGGGGTCACCCCGGGGTGCACGCAGCCTCCGTCCGCAAAGGGGACACCTCGAGCCCGAGGCAGCACTGGCCACGGACAGGCAGCAGGCCGGTGCTGTGAGAAGAGACTCGGCACGTGTGAAAGCAGAACTGTTCTCACTTTCTGAGTATTCGGTTCTTGATTTCTAGCGGATGAGCATATTTTCTCATTTGGGGCCCTCCAGTTCTCACTTTGTCAATTCTTTTGTCTGATTTTCAGTCATAGTGACTTTTTTTTATCAGTGTTTAGCCTTCGCTCTTTTCCTGTTAAAGATCACAAATCTTTACTATGCATGTTAAGTGTTTATGAGTTTTTGTTTGTCTTTCACTCTTGAGGTGTCTTGAACCATAAATTTTCTAGTTTCTCTGGAAAACAGACCCAGACTTTCTCTGCTGGGCAGTGTGTCAGGCACGAAATGTCCTTCCTGTCCAGTTACATGCGGAGAGCCCCTGCTAGGGTGTTGTGATTTTGCTTTGTACATTTCAGCCTCTAATATACGAGACATTTATCTTGATGTTAGAAATGAAACCTAAGTTTAATTTTTGAAGATGGTCACCTTGTCAAAAAGCATCAGTGGAATAATACGTCCTACTCCTCACACTGTGTGTTAAATTCTCCTGAATCCAAAGCTGCACACACACACACACACACACACACACACACACGCTTCTGCAAATACACGTGCCTGTGTGCACACTTCTCTGTGTCCACGCAGAGGCCGAGCTGCAGAGCCTTAGGTCCCTGCCTCTGTTTTATGCCACTGAGCTGCCTGTCCCTCCTGGTAGCTGCCTCTGCGCGAATAAACTATTTTATCTTTTTTTAAAGATTTATTTATTTAGGGCCTCCCTGGTGGCGCAGCGGTTAGGCGCTGCGCTGCGGAGCTGTCGGCAGCAGTGACACGATTTCCACGCCTGGCCAGGGAGCTTCCCACAGGGCGCAGCAGACCTCTCCTGCCTCTCCTGCTGCTCCCCTCAGCAGTGTGTTTCGGTCGATCTGCCTGTTCTGCTCCCCGCTCTGTCTCTGGTGAACCCTATCACCACCCTGGACCTCTGGCCTGCACCCCAGCTTGTATGCATAAATAAATAGATCTTTAAAAAAAAGATCTATTTATTTATTCACACAAGAGCTGGGGTGCAGGCCAGAGGTGTAGGGGCGAGGGGACTCCCCAGAGACAGAATGGGGAGCAGGACAAGCAGATCCACTGAAACCCACTGCTGAGGGGGCAGCGGGGAGACAGGAGGGGTCTGCTGCACCCTGTGGGAAGCTCTCTGTCTGGGGATCGAACTCGTGCTGCAGTGGCTGCGGATGGCTCCACAGGCTGAGACTGACCCCTGCGCCCCCAGGGAGGCCCTGAAATATTTTATCTAGAAAATTCTTTCTGATCTGTTAAGACACAGTTGACCCACCATATAACTCCAGTTTCTTTTTCCTCAGTCACATGAAAACGTGTCTGTCAGTTCCCCGCCCAGAGGCCGCGTCTGCGCAGACCCAGCTCGGGGTTGGCCGTCCTGGCAGAGCGTCCGGCCCCTCATGGACGCTGCAAGGCTGGCGTCTCCTGTGCTCCGCGTCCCTGGAGCAAGCACGGTGCGGCCGCGGCTGTGGGGACCTGTGCCGGACCCCAGGCCTGCCCGGGCCCCGGAGCGGGCGAGGCCGGGAGCTGGCAGCCGCGCCGCCATCTCCGAAGGTCGTGCGGCACGACTCGCACGTGTGCCGCCATCGCCGTCCTCCCCAGGACGTGCCGAGGAGCGGCAGAAACAAGCGCTGCTTCTGCACAAAGTGGAAACGCGCAGGCTGCTGCGTGTGCTCCCCTCGGCCGGCCGGGCTGGCCCCTCCGGTCACCGTCCAGTCCTTCCCGGCTCACACGGCGGAGAGGGCGCGTCCCCGTCCCCGGAGAGGCCTCCTGGCAGCCTCTGGCTGGAGCCGGCGGCTCTGCGCTCACGGACGCTCTGTCCAGAGGCCGGCGGGGCAGCAGACCAGCGGGCGCTGGCTGAGGACAGAGTGGACACCTGGCCACGAGGCCGTGGCACCTGGCTGTGTCCAGACGCCCATGCTTGCGGCCGCGGGTCTCGCTGGCCCCAGTCACTGCGGGCGCCAGAGACGCAGCTCGAGCCGCTGCTGCCCTGCACGGCCGTCCAGGGCAGACCGCCTGGCCTGGGGCCGCCCGTCTCTGCCTCGCCGGCCCGCAGCCCGGGGGCCTCCCCTGACGCCCAGCGCGCCTGCACCTCGGGCAGGGCCATCTGCTGAGGGCCGCGCTGGGCTGGCCAAGCCTCTGCCACCCCGCTCTGGGGGGAGAAGGGGGACCCCGTGAGCGACCTCGCGGGCAGGGGCTGCGGAGGCCCAGCCAGGAGGCCTGGGGCACCCCCAGACAAGCCCCAGACGCGCCTCCGGGAAGGACAAAACCAGCTCTAACAAAACACAGCGGCTGCCAAGGGGAAGAGGAAGACGGCTCCTGCGGCCGAAACAATGGCCCCTCCCGCCGCCCCGGGGGCGTTTCCTCCTTTATCTGGACCCCGCAGCGCGGCTCTGCCAGGCCCTTCCAGTCCCGCCCGACGGCCGCAGCCGGCACCATGAGGCCGCGGGCCCTGGCCCTGCTGTGCGTCCTGCTGACCAGCCCCTGCGGCGGCGAGGGCCCAGGTACTGTCCCGCGACCCGGGGTGGGGGGCCTCCTGGCCGGGGCGGGGCCTGCGGGTGGGGGCGGCCAGAGCAGGGGCACCCGGAGCGGGCGCGGCAACGTGGGGGCTCCCTGAAACGCTGTCGTGGGGCGGCCGGGAGGCGCAGGGGCCCGGCTGCGGTGCTGGCCCAGCCGCTCGGCCGGCGGAGCTGCCCAGGGAGGGACCGCGGCGTCTCGAGAGGCCGTTGGAGGCATCACCGGTCAGTTTGTCCTGTTTGCTCCAGAAATGCGCGGCATCCACACACAGGCTGGCGCCGCCTGGCCTCGGGGCTGCCTGCAGGTGACGGCCCCGCCGGGTGCCTGACCCAGCCCCGGTGGCTGCCTCCTGTGGGTGGCCGCATCTGGCCCGCCCCGGGGGCTCGGGTAAGCTGCACCCAGAGTCCACGTCTATCCGGCTCGTGCTCTCAGCTCGCCGGGGACTCGGGAGCGAGTGACCGGCCTGGCCCGCGGGGAGCCGGTGCCCGGGTGCACCTGCAGCCCAGCAAGGGCCACCTGTGGCGCGAAGCCCGAGCGGCCGCCCCGGCCCCGGTCCGGGAGGCGCGTTTGTGCGCCGGAGCGGGGACGGGACACTCGGCCCTGGCTTGGCGCCTCTCCCACGTCTGTGCTCCGAGATTCTGCCTGCTGGGCAGCAGCGTGTCCTGGGCAGCGTTTCCCGCTCGTCCCCGCGTCGGGGGCGGGTGCCTTGGACACCGGAGCTGGCGGCCTCCCCGCGCCCGGGCCCAGGGGCCGACTCAGGCCCGGGAGAGCCTCAGAGCTGATTCTCGCCCTCGTTTGTTCCCACTGAAGGCCGATGCCGCCGACTGCCCTCTTCGTGCGTCCTGGGCGTGGCCTGTGCGCGCCTGGAGTGCGTGGCCGCCTGCGCCGGGCGGGCTGTGGGCGTCCTGGGGGAGCGGCGGACCCTGAATTTTATAATAAAGAGCATTTAGGAAGGGCTTGTCCCCCGAGGTGCCCTGGCGAGTCTTCAGAAGGCAGGAGGAACCCCAGCGCCGGACCGCGCGCCCCCCAGCGCCAGACCGCACGGCCCCTCCCCCCCCAGCGCCGGACAGCACGGCCCCCCAGCGCGTGCCGGGCTGGGCTCTGGGCTGGGGTCTCCCGGTGCCGGCACGCGGCCGCTCCTCTCACTGTCCACTCTGGACGGATGCGGGGCCTCCTGGACCGAGACCACAGAAGCAGCCGGGAGACCCGCGGGGGCAGCTCCGGGTCCCCCGTCCCGGCCCAGCGCAGCCCCTCTCCGAGGCTGGTGAGGCGGCCCCCGGAGGGGCAGTCACGACGACCGCCACGGGGCAGGCTCTGCCGCTGGGGCAGGGTGTGGACGGCCCGGCAGGCTGGAGGGGCCCGGGACCGCAGAGAGCCCCGCCGCCCCGCCTCCCCGTGCCCGCGCCCGCGCCCGGCTCCACCCGCCCTGCCCTTCCCGGACGCGGGCAGGAAGCGAAGCTCTTCCTCGCGGACTTACTGAGTTCATTCCTCGAGTCCCGCGACGGAAGCATGTTGATTGCAAAGCGCTGCGGCGCCCCGAGCTGGGGGAGCCCCGAGTCTGGAGCGCCCCACACGCGGCGGGCGGGGCGGGGCGGGCCCCGACCCAGAGCGCCGGGAGACCGAGGTCTTCGCACAGGAATCTGCTCCCGAGTGAGGGGCTGGGAGACACGGGCAGTTCCCTTCTCTCCGAGGCGTTGTCAGAGCCAGCCCCATGGCCAGGGATGTGCTCTTCGGGCGTGAGGGGCGTGCGCGAGTGGCCGCTCCCCGGTGGCCCTTTGCTCTCCGAGTTGGAGGCGCCGACGCTGCTGAGATGGACGGGCCGGAAGGATCCTCGGGGGCGCCTTCCCAGCCCCGGGCTGTGTTTAAAGCAGAGCAGACGCCCAGGGGCTCTCAGCCCGGCCTCTCGGCCCAGTGGACAGCTGCGCTGTCCCAACCCAGAGACACTCAGGCGGGGCTGAGGAGGGCGCGCGGCAAGGGGCTCTCCGGCCGGCCGCGCTCTGAGCTTTGCGTTCATTTAGGGGAGATTAGGGTGGGGCCCACGGTGCACGCAGCGGCAGACACCCCTTTTTTGGCATCTGACGAATTTTGCAGCTTGGGGAATGTCGGTTTTAGGACTTGAACGTTTGATTTCCCGGGGAAGAAGCGGACAGCAGGACAGGAGGGGGCCGTGGGCGGGGCTGCAGGTGGTCAGGCCCCGGCGGCTGGGAGACAAGGGCCGGGGCTGGGCGCTGGCCGATCACGGAGGGCGAGGGGACGCTGGCGGGGTGCGGCACCAGCCTCCCTCGGGACGGGCGTCAGAAAAGTCCATGAAAGGGGAAGTTCCCACTCGCTTTGAAGCTGGGCCATCGGGAAGCCGCGGGCGGCTCCGTTTCTTGAGCAGAGACGTTAAAAGTCTGTTTGTTCCCGCCGAGGGGTGAGGCGGCCTCGGGGAGCGGGGCCATCGGTCCGCTGGAGCCTGGAAGTGAGGCGGGGTCGCAGGGGCGCGGCAGCGTGGGGCGGTCTGTCCGCAGACGTCGCCGAGGGCCTGTCACCGGGTGGGCAGGGGGCGCTGGGCGGGTCTGGCGCCGCGAGCGGGCGGGGCTGAGCAGGGGCGGGAGCGGCGCCCGGTCCACCGTGAGCCGAGACGGGACAGGCGTGTCCGTGGGGACGCGGGGCCGTGGGGGCGGGGCCGGGCAAGTGTCCCTGCGCAGAGCGCTCGGCCGCCGCTGTCAGACCCTGCGGAGAAGCCGCCCCCCTCGCGCCGGTTCCCTGCTCGGCCCCCCAGAGCGGCCGTCTCCCCTCCCCCGGCGGCCCGACGGGCGGCCTGTCCCAGCTCGTCCGGCACCAGCTTGGTAAAGATTCGACTGCATTTTACGTTTCGCGCCTCGGCGTGTCTCTCCCGCCCCCTTGGCGCCCCTGTTCCCCTCCACACCCGGCAGGATCCGCGGGCGCGGCGGAGCGCTCGGGCCAGGGGAGCCAGCGCCTCGCGAGGGACGCCAGGGGCTGCGCCCGTCCCTGTTGGGGGCCCCCAGGGGTCCCGCCCGCAGCCAGCTCGTGACACCGCGGAGCGCGGCTCGTACGCAGGACTCGGGGTGAGAAGCGGGGCGACCGCGGCGGCCGGCAGGGCCGGCCCCTCCAGCAAGCACGAGCAGCGGGAAGACAGCCCCGGCCCCGACCTTCCCGAGCCACCCCCCTTCAGGAGCCTGAGATCCACGCCGGCTGATTCAGGCAGCGGCGGGGATCTCCTCTGTGTCGCGCGACACCGGCGCGAGCCTGCGAAACTCGGGCGGTGGCCACTGTAACTGAAGGGCCACTAAGTAGTGCGACTGTAGCAAATCACCTTCCACTCCCGAGTCGAGGTCTGTGTGTGGGGCGACTCCTCGGGGAGGCCACCGGCGCGTCGGGCTCCCGGCCGCCAGCCCGCCAGCGCACCTGCTTCCTGCCTCCCCTGTGGCTCTACGCAGGGCACCCGAGGGCCAGGCGGGGTGTCCGAGGGCCAGGACAGAGGTGGGCACCCTGGGCCGGCGCTCAGACTCGGGGCCATCCCGCCCAGGGGGTGAAGCCACCGCTCTCCTGCGGTGGCCCAGCCGGGCGCCCCGACGGGTTTGCTTCTCGCTCGCCGTAGGGGGCGCCTGACGGCCCCGCCCCGCGGGATGTCCGCAGCAAGAGGCGCTCCGGCCGGGCCACAGGCAGCGTCCACCCCGCAGCGGGCAGAGCCCAGGACGAGCCCAGCGGCCTCCCCGGCCCCCCCAGGTGGCCGGCAAAGCCGCTTCCGGACGCGAGGCCTTTCTAGTGCACAGAATTCGAGTTATTTGCGGGTCTATCAGTTGCAGCTGCGCTGCTAGGACTGAAGCACCAGCAAGGAGGCCCTTCACTGCTTTCCCTTCCCGTTTTCCCAGTCTCGCCTGTTGGGGCTCCTATCAAGGAATGTTTTTTATCCATCAGTCTGAAACTACAGATGGGCAAAGCGGGTAGAAGGAAACGGTGACGCCGCCCCGCGTAGGCCGTGGCCGAGTCGCCTCTCGGGAGCCGCCGGAGGTCTCCTCCCCGCAGCCCCTGCCTGGACACGGAGCCGCGTGTCCTCAGAGGACAGGAGCGCAGCAGCGCCGAGACCCTGCAGCCGGCCCGGGGCAGGGCCCGCAGGCGCGTTCGGCTCTGCGCGGCCGTGGGGGCCCCGCCGGCTCCCGCCCCGCTGTCCTCTCGCGCGTCCCTGCGGGGCCGCCCGCCATGGGTCGTGCTCTTTTCCGGATCATACGAGCGCGCGGTTGTGTGGGCCGCGCCCCACGCCCGCCGGCCCCGGGAGGGCACGTCTCTGTGTCTGCGCCACTGTCGGGCCGCTCTGAGCACCCAGGCCGGGCCGGCCGCCCCCGCTGACGGCTACGCGCAGGCCGGGGGTGAAGACGCGGGAGCGCGCGTCCCTGCGCGCTGGCGCGGGCTCAGCTTGTCGAGGGGCTGACTCTGCTCCAGCCTCTCCAGAAGCGAATCAGCTGTTCCCGGCTTCAGAGTTGTCACTGAGGAGAGAAGGCAGTGTCCCTCGGGCAGCTCCCGGGACGCCAGTCTCTGCTTTGTCAGAGCGAAGCCTCATAGAGCGTGCGCCGTTCCCGGGCGCTGCCAGGGACGCACATCGCGCCGGCGTCAGTCCCCTCTCCGCGTGCGTGCACGCATGCACACAGGCGCGCGCATATGCACATGGACACACACATATGCACACGTCACACACATACACACGGGCGCACGCACACTGCTGAGCCAGAGCACTGGAGGGAGCACCGCGTCCCTGCGAGCTGGGGCCAGACCTGCCCTGCTGGGAGGCAGACCCTCCCCCTTCCCGGCCCCCAACTGCAGCGCCCAGGCGCTGAGTCTCCTAGGCCTGGAGGGCGCGCCTCGGCTGCTGGTCTCCAGTTATCCTGCCCGCTTTGGTCCTGTTTTTCCAGATTAGCACCTTCTGAGCGAGATGCCTCGCCCGGCCCGCGTTCACTTCCTCCCAGGATTCTCAGGCCTCTGGCTGGCGGTTCCCACGTGAAAGGCCAGCTCTCTGCCTGGAGAGGTGACCCTCAGGGCTCACTCCAGCAGGAGTCATCCCCCACTTTCCGTGTGGTTTGTTTGTGTATCAGCTGCAGAGACTTAGAAGTGGGGGGGGGGCTCTGACACCAGGGCCGTGGGGAGCGCTGAGGGGGGCTGGGAGCTCCGGGAGCCGTCTCCAGAAGTCACTGCTGCAGTTCTGCCGACCTGACACACCCAGGGCATGTGGGGGACTCGGGGTCCCCAGGGGCCCCCCAGCCCCTCTCCCCCTCACCCTCGGGATCATCAGATGTGTTCACTTTCCAAAAAAAACACCGGGATCCGGTGCTTCTAGGGGAAGAACAGTGTTGATTCCGAGAAGTCTCACCCTCTGGGCTGCACTGGTCTGGCATAACAGGAAACCTGACTTGGCCAAGACAAACGCTCAGGACGCCCTGAACGTCCTCAGCACCGAGGCCCGAGCTCCAGCCTCCTCGGTCACCTCTGCGTCAGGAGGGACCGTCGTGCCTGTTGTCGAGCCTCCGTGGCGACTGCCGGTGCTGCTGAGACCTCCCGACGGACCCGTCCGCCCGGCGGACACCGGCCCTGCCATGGGCTGTTGGGACAAGCGGCCGCAGGCGCCCAGCACAGCGTCGCCCAGGGAGAGGGTGTGCGGGCACGAGGATGTGCGAGCACGAGGGTGTGCGAGCACGAGGGTGTGCGAGCACGAGGGTGTGCGAGCACGAGGGTGTGCGGGCACGAGGGTATGCAGGCACGCGGCCGTGCGCAGCCGCCTGCCAGCCCCAGAGAAGGTGGGCTCCTGCGGGCCCAGGTGGAGGGCAGGCTGGGAAGGGACTGGGAGACGATGTGCTTGGGGGCGGGAAGTCCAGGGAGAGTCCAGGGCGTGCTTGCCAGCCTCCTCGGTTTCCAGAGGCCAGCGCCTCCACCCCGACCGCAGGGCCGTGTGGGGCCACCCCGGGGTGACGCAGGCAGACGGCTCACGGGCCAGAGCTGTCCGCAGCGCAGGACACAGCTGACCGCTCCGTCTGGCCCGCCAGGAGGGGCGGCTTTTAAAACGCCGCGGCACCGCCCTGCGCACCACAGGGCACTGGCGGCGCGTGTAAGCCGGTCTCGGCTTCGCTTCCCGACTGGCGCGGCGCCGACTTTACCCCCCGGCGAAAGTGATGTCAGACTCCTGCCTGCCCTGAGACTTCACAAAGTGCTTTTTGCAAAGTGCTTTTTTTCCTGCAAAACTAGAAAAGGCAACCTGATACAGGTGGCTGTTTCCAACTGATGGCCAGTTTTACATTCTTAAGGGGGTTTAATTAACTAAATACATTCATGGGGTTAAATGTTAAAAAAACCCTAAAGCGACTGCTAAATTTTCGACATTAATCACTGGAGTAGTAACATCTGTAAATGCAACCTAAAAGCTTAAGAGAGAAGTCAGCTTTTTATACTGTGAATTTAAAAAATTGACTGTTACCTCCAAAACTAAGTTGATCTCTGAAAAGCCTTTCTACACACAAAGCATACACGTGGGGACACAGGAGAAGGCTTCGGTTTGCAGCTAGGAGCAGATTCTCGCGAACACGCTGGACAGCAGTGAGGTGCGGGCGCGGGAGAGTGGGCGTTTGCGTGGGTGAGGGCGGCCTTGCCCGCACCCTGGCCTGGCGCCCCACGCGCCTGGGGCATCCAGGTCTGTCTGTGTTCAGCGAAAGGGAAGGGTTTCCCGAGTGTCCCGCTGCGGGGCGGGAGAGCTGCGTGTGGAAGCAGAGAAATTCTCACTGTGCTGAACTGGGTGAACGGCCTCAGGGCCACCCAGCTTCGGCCGAACTTTTTTTCTTTCCTTTTTAAAGAATTCTTATTATTATTATTCAAATCTTTTACATTGCTGTGTATACCCCGTGGGTTTCCCCCACCGATTCACCCGTGAACCGTCACCACAGTCCCCTGTGCTCTTTTTTTTATTTTTTAAAGATTTATTTTTTATTTATACAGACAAGCTGGGGTACAGGCCAGAGTTGTGGGGCGGCGAGAGGGTTCACCAGAGACAGAGTGGGGAGCAGAACAGGCAGAGCAGAAATACACTGCTGAGGGGAGCAGCGGGCGAGGCAGGAGAGGTCTGCCGCACCATGTGGGATTCTCCCTGGCTGGGCGTCGAACTCGCGTCGCCGCTGCCGACAGCTCCACAGTGCAGCGCTTAACCGCTGCGCCACCGGGGAGACCCCCCCTGTGCTCTTTTCTCCCCGTTTTGAGCCCTTATCCCCACCCCCGTCACCGAATGCCTCTCTGTTATTTGGGCCCCTGTATTCCTGCTGTAAGTGAGACTATTTGATGTTTTCCTCTTTCCTTCTGGCTTATTTCCCGGAGCATGATCCCTTCTAGCTCCATCCATGTCGCTGCGAATTGCTGTAAGGAAAGAAACAGTCCCGGCCTCTCTGGGTCTTACTAAGTAAAGGAGAGCGAGGGAAGAGCGGGCGCAGAGTCCAGAGCAGGCAGCAACATGTCCTGTTGAGGGGTAAATTCCCTCTGCAAGGACGGTTTGGAGCTAAAGCAGCGCGGTCACCCCGCCCTCCCTGTCCCTCCCCGCCCCCGCCCGGCAGTCCTGGGCTGCGCTGCTCAGTCTGTTATTTCTGCTTTTGCGCCTCGGCGGTTCGCTATATTATTCCGGCTGAATTTCTCGCGCGAGGTGATAACTCACTGGCGTCTTCCCGGCATCAGGGCCGCACTCGCCTCCCCGGCGCTGGAAGTGCGTCGGCCGCCGCCTCAGGTGTGACCGCGTCACCTGTGGCCACAAAGGCCGGTCTCACTTGAAATTCTGGGCCAGTTTTCCCCCTAAATTGGTTCTAGCCACTTCTTGCTTTATAACTGAGTTCCTCGGCGGTCATGTTAGACGAGAAGCCTTTCTCGGTCTCGCTGAGGCGTCAGCCGCCTCCTCGCGGCCGTTTTCGCGCTTTCCCGGCGCGCCCCGGGCCCGTGGCGTCTCGCGGCCCTGGGGTCTTGGTCCCCGCGGCGGGCGGCGCTGCGCTCCTGGGCCTGGCTCTCGGGAGAAGGAGGGGCAGAGAGCGCGTCGGCGGCCCCTGCGGGGAGCGCACGGCGAGACCCCCGCGCCCGGCTTCCCGGGGTCTGCGCTGCCACACCGCATCACCCGGGGCTCCGCGGGCTCGAAGCGCCGTCCGCTGCCCTGGCCGGTGTCACCGTCGGCAAGCCGCCTGCCCCGCCTGCCCCGCCTGCCCCGCCGCCGGCACCAGAAAGGCCCGTTTCCCGGGAACGGTCGGGGATGCAGCGGCCGCGCCGAGGACACGGGACACTTGGCGCCGGCCCCTCCCCCGCAGGCCGCGGCCCTCTGCGGGGCTCTGTCCAGACAGGACTGTCCCTCAGCGTGGACCTTCCTCGCGCTCCATCCTCCGTCTCGCAAACGTTTTCTAAAACAAGAAAACCGTTTGTATCTGGCGCGGGGCCGTGTGTGGGGAGACAGCGTGTGTGGGGGGACGACTCGGCTCTCAGGCCCTTCCCGCGGGCCTCTGAGGAGGCCGGGGGCTGCTGCTCCCGGCTCTGCCCCCTGCGGCCCCGCAGCTGCGTGCGCCCCGCGACTCCCGGACGTGGCGCTGCCTGTGGCCCCGCACGCCGCAGGGCCCCCCAAGCAGGGGCGGCCCCCGCAGCCGGGGCTGGGCCGGGCGTCCTGCTCTGACCGCCCACGGCCCCTCCGCCCCGCCCGCTGCGCCCCTCTGGGAGCGCTTGGCAGGGGCAGAGAGTGCTGCGGGGCGGGGCCACGGCGGGGCGGGGCTCGGGGCCACAGCTGCGGGCCTGCGCCCCTCCCACCTCCCGCCCTAACGGGGGTGGGGGGAGAAGTCGGGGCGTCCAGGTTCTGGAGAAGCTCGCGGGAGGCCACAGCCCCACGACCTGCTCACAAGGCTGGCCCGGGTCCCCATGCTGAGGCCCAGACGGGGCCCAGAGAGCACCAGGGAGCCTGGAAGTGCTGCGCCGCGGGGAGGCCGTGCGAGCTGCTCCCGGCTGCCCCCGCTGAGCCCCAGCGCGGCGGGCGAGGGTCCGGAGGCCGGCAGGCCCCCCAGCGCCATCTCGGGCAGCCGCTGTCAGGGACGTGGGTGTTTGGACGTCCGGCACTCCCGGCCCGCGGCACCCCGACGCCGGCGGGGGGCAGCGTGCCGGCCATGTCCGCCCAGCCGGCACGGCCCGCGGCTGTCTGAGACCCCCAGTGCCAGCCCAGCCCGCCCGCCCCCGCCCCCGCCCCGGCAGCCAACGCTCCTCTCGGGCACAGCGTCGCTGTGGGGCGCTGCCCGTTATGCGAGGGGTGGGCTTCCTCCAAGCGACCCCAGGGTGCGCCTGCGTGTCGTTTGGATTCAAGGCCTTTCCAGAGCTGCCTCTCGCGGTGTCTCGCGGGCTGGGCTTCCCCCCAGAGACTGCTCCGCGCGGCCCCAGCCCTCCGGCCGCGGCTCCACTTGGCTGGCGCCTCCCCTTTCCGTGTAAACATCCGTGTTCCTTTGCGCCATGAAGCGCTTTTTCCTTTCCTTGCTGTGCTCGCTGATCTGATTTCCCTGGACAGCTCTGCCCCTGCTAGTTATCTGTGCGCGTCTTACTCTCCTGGAAATGTGTAGGCAGCCCCCCCCCCCCCGGGGCGCAGGGGTCAGGCTCAGCCTATGAAGCTACAGCAGCGACTGTGGCACGAGTTCGATCCCCGGCCATGGAGATTCCCAAAGGGTGCAGCAGACCCCTCCTGTGTCCCCGCTGCCCCCTCAGCAGTGTGCTTTGGTCGATCTGCCTGTTCTGCTCCCCACTCTGTCTCTGGTGGGGTCCTCTCACCCCCCACATTTCTGGCCTGTAGCCCAGCTCTTGTGTGCATAAATAAATCTTGAAAAAAAGAAAAGGGGGGAGGAGGTGGCACCCCCACTCTACCGCTCAGTAACTGGGCGTGTCCAGCAGTAGTGACCCGTCCAGCGCCGGGGCTGCCCTCCGCCGTTCCCTGAGAGGACTTGTGTGGTTGCCTTGGAGCAGCGTCGCGCCCCAGACGGCTGCCGGGCTCGCTGGTCTCCACGCTCAGCCGAGGCCTGGGCGTTCCCGCACTGCCCGGGAGAGACTGACCGGGCAGCGAGCCCAGCGCCGCGCCGACCGGCTCCCAGGCTGTGTGGCTCAGACGCCCATTCCAGGCTGACTGACGGCGACTGTCACGCAGCTGCTTTAACACAACCGCCTTTTCCAGATGCTGAGAACAGCACGAGCCCCGCCCCATCACCCACGGCAGGTTCTGCAGTTTCTACCACGGAGACGCGTGCGCAGGGCACCACGGCGCCGCCGACGGCCGGCCCCACGCCCTCCCGCGGGGCGCCCCCTGCAGGTAGGTGCCTGCGCGCGTGCGACGACCCGCAGCGCCAGCAGCTCTGGTCGCAGGAGACCGTCCGGGGTCCGAACCGCGGCCGCGAGGGCTGCTGGCCCCTGGCGGGAAGCGGGCGCTGCTCTGTCCGCGCATGGACGCGCCTGCTTCTCCGGCCCGCGGGCCGCTGACCGTCACGTGCGTCCGCCTTTAGAGAAGGGAAAGGGGCCATTTCCCGAGTCAGAAACGCATTTTTCTAAACGTTCTCCACGCCGCAGCCCAGCGGCAGGAGGGACTGTGGCCAGCGGCTGATGTGACCAGTCGCGGTGGACGGGCGTGGCCACACTGGCCGGTCTCGCCCGCAGTGGCCTCGCAGGGCTGGCTGTGCCGGCACCCACGGCCGCAGGTATTAAAGGCTCTGACTGCCCTGAAAAGTCAAATGAGACACTTAAAAGCCCAAAGAGGGGGCCTCCCTGGGGCGCAGGGGTCAGTCTCAGCCTGTGAAGCTACCGCAGCCACGGCGGCCTGAGCCTGATCAGGGCAGGGAGCTCCCCACAGGGCGCGGCAGACCCCTCCTGTCTCCCGCTGCTCCCCTCAGCAGTGTGTCTCAGTGGATCCGCCTGTTCTGCTCCCCACTCTGTCTCTGGGGAGTCCTCTCACCCCCCCACACCTCTGGCCTGCACCCCAGCTCTTGTTCAGTGTCTTTTTTTAAAGATTTATTTACTTATGCATACAAGCTGGGGTGCAGGCCAGAGGTGGGGGGCAGCGAGAGGGTTCACCAGAGACAGAGTGGGGAGCAGAACAGGCAGATCAGAAATACACTGCTGAGGGGAGCAGCGGGCGAGGCAGGGGAGGTCTGCCGCACCCTGTGGGAATCTCCCCAGCTGGGTGTCGAACTCGCGTCGCCACTGCTGACAGCTCCACAGCACAGCTCCTAACTGCTGCACCACCAGGGAAGCCCTTGTTCAGCATTTTAATGAACAGAATTTAATAATTTTAATGAACTGAATTATAATGCAGGAATAAAATGTCTGCGCACTAACCCTTAAAAGCTCTGACACTGAAAAGACGTTTAATTTCAGCTGAGGCCGGCAGAGCAGCTGGGTCCAAGAGGCACCAGCCAGTGTGGGGGCCACGTCTTCCCCAGGAGCCAAAGTAAAGGCAGAGAGCAGGCTCCTCAAAGGCGTCTTGGGCCTTTCTCGTATTCGTGGGAAAACTAGGTCTGGGCACCCAACGCGCCTCGTGTTCCTTCTTTCCTTCCGGTGGGGGGCCCGGCCAGGCCTGAGCACAGAGGGCCTGGACAGCTTTGCGCACGTCCGCTTTCTCCCTTTCCGTGGCCTTTTGAAGAGACAAAAGTGACATTTTGCTTTTAGTTTATCCTCGCAAGATATGGACTCTTTGCAAATTAGACATTTTCCTGAAAACTTTGAATCCTAGATGGTAATTAAACACAGTGCTGAACTGTTATTTGGGAAAATGTTACGAATACTATTTTGCCAAACAGCTCTACAACGTGCAGAACAGCAATCTTCTAACTGAGATTTAATCTTTTATAAGCTGTTGGCTCAAAATGATTTAATGTCCCTAAAGTTATATTAGCTCTCAATGTTCATATTCAATTCAGTCTGTTTCTTTCATTAACTACTTTAAAGTATTTATTGCTTTAAATCATTATTAGCTACTTTAACTTATTTAATCGGGACTTTAGATAATGTCATGTGGCGAATCGGGGTGCGCTGTGTGGAGGCGCCCCAAGGCGGGCCCGGCCCCTCCCACGGCCACTTCGTCTGGCGCAGCACCGGCCGCCGTGGTCTGCGGGTCACTCCTGAGCCTGGAAGGCATGGCCAGGCGTCGAGCCCCAGCCTGGAAAGGGCCCCGTCCGGAGCGGGAGCCCCGTGTTTCTTCAGTGAGCAGGGCGGTGACCCGAGAGTCTGCAAGGCCCTGTGCCACTGGCGCTTGTTCAGAAGCTTCGGTGTCTTCACGAAACCAAGAAAGTGAAATGTAATTTTGAAAACAAAAGGTGTTCTGCCCCGAGCCCCACTGAGCGGGCCATCTTCCCGCTGGAAAATGGAATAATTTAAATCATTTGTTTTTTTATGTATTCGTGCATGTTTAAAGGTACACCTGCAGTGAATGAGAGAGCGAGAGAGAATGTGTGTGTGTTGGGGGGGGGATGTGTGTGTGTATGGAGGGTTGTGTGGAATGTGGTGTATGTGG